>JAVKPL010013721.1:0-79121 GCA_032173675.1 Gastrolobium villosum | reverse complement strand
AAATGACATCCCCACATTAAAAATAACGAAAGAGTGGCTTTCAGAAGAAAAGCTTACCATGAAGGATTTGGGAGAGCCAGCCTTTATACTTGGTATAAAGATCTATAGAGATAGATCCAAGAGGCTGCTGGGTATATCTCAATCCACGTACGTTGACAAGATGCTAAAGAGGTTTAGCATGGAAGGGTTGAAAAGGGGTTTTCTTCCTGTCAGTCATGGGGTACACCTATCAAGGGCTATGTGTCCTAAGTCACAGCCTGAGAAGGATTGCATGAGTGGAATTCCATACGCTTCGGCTATTGGATCCATCATGTATGCCATGATATGTTCCCGAGACCAGATGTCTCATATGCTTTAAGCATGACGACAGATACCAGTCAGACCCTGGAGAGGGTGACTGGACAGCGCGTGCAAACCATCCTTAAAATACTTAAGAAGAACTAAGGATGTGTTCTGGTCTATGGTGGGGTTGATGAAGCTAACAGTGAAAGGGTTGGCTGAAGCCAGCTTTCAAAGTGACAAAGATGACTATAAGTATTCACTGAAGGGGTTCACTGAAGCCAGGGTTCGTATTTACCTTAAATGGTGGGGCAGTATAATGGAAGAGTTCCAAGCAGGATGCTCAAGCAGATTTAATGACAGAAGCTGAATACATAGCTGCTTCAGAAGTGGCTTAGGAGGCCGTGTGGATCAAAGAAGTTCATGTCTGAACTAAGGGTGGTTCCAAGCGTGGATGTGCCCATACAGTTGCTTTGCGACAACACTGGAGCCATTACGCAGTCAATGGAACCTAGGTCTCATCAAAGATCTAAACACGTGCGCCGCAGATATCACTTGATTAGAGTAATCAATGATAGGATGGATGTAAAAATGGATTATATTCCCACAGTTAAAAACCTGGCCGATTCTCTGACAAAGGCTGTTTCTCAGAGAAAACATGATAGTAATTATGTGGCTTTAGGTATACAACTTAGGTCTGATTGGCTCTAGGCCAAGTGGGAGCTTGTTAGCATATGGGTGTCCTAGAGACAACCTTTTGATTAAATAAAGGACGCTAGGTGTAGAACTTTGTTTGTCGCAAATAAATGAAAGCACTATTTATTCAGTTTCATATTGTGCTTCGATATTACTATTAATATTATATGAACGAACTGGATAAACCCCTTGGAATAGAACAGGTATCTCTTGAGTATATGTGAAGAGATCACGATCATGAGGATTCAAGGATATTGCATGTCTATTCCTAATTATATGTTCCTAGTCTAGAGACACTGAGTTTGGGGATCAGTGATCTCGGGTAAGACTAGTACGACTTATCTACTTGTATATGGATACAAGGTAAAGACCTCATGAGCTGCAGATATGGAGATATCTTAGCTAAAGTCGTGGGTGGACCTATAAGAGTATAGCTCGCACTGAACAGACCCAAAAAGAGACTCTATGAGGAAATCTCACAGATAGTGTCATTAGAGTAATCTCTTTATGTTTGGGTATGTCTTTCCTTAGACCAGAAGTTGTTACCTAGACTGTGTTCTTGAAGGCATGTTTTGATTGTATGCCTCGTCTGCCTGAAACATGGAGACTCATAGGTATACTGTTGGGCGTGTCCTTAAAGGGCACTGGGCTAGAGTAATAAGCTGAAGCAATTCGTCAAATCTCTGTGAGAGATTAGGTTATCTGTAAATCGGAGAAATCAGGATGACATTTACTGGGACTCGGGAATCTATACATAGTAAAAGAGATCATGAGATGATCTGCCTTTAGAGTCAGTAAATTGAAGATTCCCTATTTCGAATAAAGCTTACCCTAAACCGCAGGGGTTGATACATTTCCTTACCCTAGGTTAATGGGAAGATAACCGAGATGAAGGGAAATACATACGGTAACCAAATATGTGCAATAGGATGATCAAGTCATTAATCTGACTAGTTCTGGGGCAACAAAGCATTGCTAGTGCTCTGTGTTGTCATTAATTGGGTTGTGGGCTTGTTGGGCCCAAGCCCAGTTATGTTAGATGCTAAGTTGGACCTAATGGGTCACACACTAACACCTTGTAGTCATGATGGACTAGCTTTAAAGGTATTGGGCCTAATAATGGTTGTTAGCCCAAGAAGCTGTTTGGAAGCCCACCTAAATAGGTGGGTGGTTCATGGAGCTTAGTAATGGGCTTGGATAGTCTAAGCCATTACTAACTAATTTAATTAGTTAAATCAATAATGAAATATTTGAATTTCGAATTTTGAATTTGAAATTTGAATTTTGAATTTTAAAATTTGAATTTGGAATTTGAATTTTAAAATTCGAATTTTGAATTTGAAATTTGAATTTTGAATTTTGAAATTTGAATTTAGAATTTGAATTTTGAAATTGGAACTTTGAATTTGAAATTTGAAATTTTGAATTTTGAATTTTGAATTTGAATGTTTGAACATTGAATTGAAGTGTTTGAATTCGAATTTGAATTGGCTTTGAAAAGATGTTTCATAACAAAAGGATAAGATAAGATCTTATTGGAACATATTCCTTGGATCAAGAAGCATCTTTGGAGCATATTCTTGGGCTGTTTGGGGCGCATAATTGAGTGATAAGAATGTCATCTTGTCACTTAAAACAAAGCTCCATTCAGATTTGGTGGTTGAGAGAATCAGTGGGTGAGTTGATTCAAATTTTGAATGCAACTACTCAATATATTTGGACCCCTTTTAGGGCTGAATTATGCGCATGAAAAGTATACTATATGATAGTTTATGAATTTAAGTTTAAATTATTTTGAACTTAGTTTCATGAGGATAAGATTGGAGGTTGTTGGAAAAATTGGTTTTGCAACAGCTCCACCTTATCCTCCCCTGAATTCATGCGCAACTTTCAAAGGATTTTGAAAGTTGGTTTTCATTTTGAATGATTTAATTCTGTCCTCCTCTCCAAGGTGTGCGCATATATCACACTTGTTCTTCTCCTTAGGGTTTTTAGAAAACCTAGCCTACTCTCCTTCATCTCATGCACCATTCTGTAGGGTAGTTCACTACATCTTTCCAAACAGAATATCTAGCCTCCACCTTCACCACTTGTGCGCATAGCAAGCCTCACTGTGGTGTTCATCTGGTGGCTTTCAAGAAGGAGTTCTTGCATCATTGAAGAACGGTGGTGTGGATCACCATTAGAGGGTTTGAACCCTTCAAGCCTGACATTTGATCTCCCTAACTGATCAGGCCAAAAACAAGGTAACATCACGCTGTCTTAAAGCATGAACCTATGTGTGAATGTATGTTTCCGCAGTAAAAATTTTGTTTTTACACCTTACATGCATCAGCCTTCAAAGGCCAGTTTACTTTCAAAATGAACATGTGGATTTCTTGTGTTTGTACCTAGGGTTTTTTTCCAGTGGTGAAGGCATGGCTATGGTGGTTGAGATCGAGTTCGAGGGTGGAGTGAGCCATTCGGCGAGTCAACTCGGCCATATGATCTTCCTCGTCACTCTCGGTCTCGCTGGAGCCAACCACGAACTCAACCGGTGAACTCAGGTAGGGAAACAGAGCCCTCGAAATGGCGTCGAACGCGTCGTCATTCTTGGAGTTCAAACCAGTGAGTTTCTTGTTGTTGCTGTCAAACGACTTGTCATCGTCGGTAAGAAACTGAGGTGGGAGCCAGAACTCGCCATCATCCAAATTCTCAGCGATGAATTTGAATTTGAATTTGTGTTTGGGGAAGCCTGTAGAAAAGAACAAAGGGAAGTGGAGGCAGGTTTTGATTTTAACAAAACGTGAGGAAAAGGAGAACAGCCAACTACATAAGTCTTATTTATAGCCAAAGTCATAATTTATTTATTTAAAAAAATTATAATTTATTTATTTAAAAAGAAAAATTAGCTTGTAGAATACACTTCACCATTACCAATGCAGAAAATAGTGGAGGGAGTTAAATAGCTGTTTTCCACAAACGAATTTTGAATTTCAAATATTATCTGACCTCTTTTACCATTTTCTTTTTACAAAAAGTAAGATTTTCAATAGAGGCAACTTTTCAAACTCTTGCCAAGTGTCAAGTGTGAATCCAAAGCTGAGGATGAAGGACAGGGCGACACGTCAGCTAAGTTTCCAATGGTGGGTTTAAGATTATATATATTAAGATTATTCTTCCCACCCATTTCAAATTTGAATTTTGAATTGAGAACATCATTAATACAGCTGTCTGCCACCAAATATTTTATAATGACTTAAAAGAAACTCCTTTTTTGCAGAAATTTTTATTTACTAAATAAAAAACATTTCCAAAAGAAGTAACTTTTCAAACTATCTCGAGTGTGAACACAAAACTGAGATTTAAGGATGAGGTGAAACGTCAGCAAAATTTCTAAAGTTTGGTTCTCCTTTCTATATATTCATAGTAGCAATGGTAGAGACCAAGACACTAGTGGAGCTTCCCATGGTGTGCATCAAGGGGGTGTGTGAGAGTGGCTAGGATGGCTCTCCATAGTCACAACAGCTGGAGCTGAATGGAGAAGAGGAGGTCCTTTTCACAATGTGAGAGGGATATTTAGAGCAAGAGCTCCAGTCAACCTAGCCAGCCTACCCTTTTCAGGCTAGGCATGCTGAACCCCTGCCAGTGTGCAGGGCTAGCAAGGTGCATGGGGAAGAGGGGGCATCCTATGATACCTTCTAGAAGTGGGCCTTTTGGATTGGACCCAGTAGTGGGCCTATGCATGTGGGATATCCAGAATAGAAGCCCCCCAGCTTGGTAGCTTTGCGAAGCAAGGGTGCCAAGATGTATGGCAGCTTGGGCCGATTATTCATAGTGTGTAGTGTTTTAAGTAGGATATAATGTAACCGATCGGTAATACGTCGACCTTTATGTCTTGTTTATTTGTTGTCACCGAGTATGAATTGTCCGGTTAGCAATGCTTGAGTGCTTTAAGAGAATCTTCTATCATGTCTTGCAATGGTGCTGAACCTTGTTGTCTTCAAATATGCGTCTTGTTATTGAGTGAGGTCTTCAAATGTTGTTGAAGTAGCAATAATTTAATTGTAAGGATAAGTTGGCGAGCCCATGTCGAATCAAGTAATCAAGTATCCTGTAGATTTTAACATCTGAAATAAGAATGTCTTGATGATCTGATAAAATAAAGTCGACGGGATTGCAAATTCGAGCTTTGTGAGAAAATAAAGTAGTAGATGAGATCTTCCGGAGAGGATGATGTGTTCCAAAATAGAGAGTGATGGAGATTCTCGTGACAAATATATATACTCCATTCTTTGGGAATTTTCCTTCTTCAGGAATAAAACTTGTTGATGATATGATGTATGATAAATAACGCCCATGTGGAATCAGGCAGCCTGAAGATTTTAACAGCTAAAATAAAGACGTCTTGACCGTATGATAATAATAAAATAACGTTGCAGATGAAGGCTTCTGGGGCAGATAATTTTTCCAAGAGAGAGATGTGATGAAGATCTTTATCAATAAATATATATGCTCCCTTTTTCCGGAATAAAATTCGCTGGTGACAAATAATGTAGTGGACGAAAGCTCCTCGAGAAGAGAATGTGTTCCCAGAGGGAAAGAGACTGAGAGTCTTCATAGATGATAAATATGTATATTCCTTTCTTTAAGCATGAAACTCGGCGATATGAATGTATAATAAATAATGCCTAGTGACTAGGGTCTTTGATGTCCAGTTGCTCCAATTTAAATCCTGCAACAACTAGTATAGTAGCGTACGAATGATGACAAAAATATGCCTAGGTGGGGCGTTGGCCAAACGCCGGCCATCTAGGACTTTTGCCGAGGGGTAGCACATCTCGGACTTTGTTTACCGGGGGTGAGAACCATCCCGGCCTTCATACGTTTTTGTCCCGGGCTACCGGTCTTCATTGTATACCGGGGGTGAGGACCATCCCGGCCTTCATACGTTTTTGTCCCGGGCTACCGGTCTTCATTGTATACCGGGGATGAGAACTATCTCGGCCTTCATTATGTTTAAGCAACTCATATGAAATTTATAAAGATGCGGTAAAGAGAAACATGCATATGCTAGTGAAGAGATGTTGTTGCCTGGTGTTGAAAACAAAACCTGACCATGTGAATGTCATTGGGAACCTGGCATACAAGTGTTGATTGGATAGCTTTTGGTTTGTTGGTGAAATGCTGGCCTCCATGTTGGCGAGATGAAATGCTGGTCTTCCTGTTGGGCGTGATGAAATTTGGTCTTCCTATTGGGCATGATGAAATTTGGTCTTCTTATTGGGCGGGATGAAGTGCTTGGTCTCCATGTCGGCCGTGAAAGCCATCCCGGCCTTCGTAATAAATACCGGGCGTGAGAGCCGTGTCGGCCTTCATCAATTAATTACAGGAAGAGAGAGCCCTCCCGGCCTTCACAATCAATTACTGGGGGTGAGATCCGTCCCAGCCTTCATCAACTAATTACCGGAAGTGAGAGCCCTCCCGACCTTCACAATTAATTAAAGGGGGTGAGATCCGTCCTGACCTTCGTAAATAATTACCGGGCATGAAAACCATCCCGACCTTCGTAAATAAATACCGGGCGTGAGAGCCGACCCGACCTTCGTAAATAATTACAGAGGGTGAGAGCCGCCCCGACCTTCGTAATTAATTACCGGGGGTGAGAACCATCCCGGCCTTCGTAAATAAATACCGGGCGCGAGAACCATCATGGCCTTTGTAAGAACCCGCACCGCTAATTAAGGTAATTAGTGAATTAGTTATGATAATTAGGAAATGATTCCATAATTGATCTTAATAATTATTAGTTGGCTTAAATAACTATAGTAAGTGAGTAAAAATGTTGAAAGTCGCTTTTTGGAAGAAAAGCGCAGATACCAGTTCTGCTACCCGATATAAATGCGTACCGGAAAAGTATCCCGGAAAATTATAACGAGTGCATGATAATTACTAGTATATTATGTAGGACTTGTAAAACAAGTTTCAAGTCAAAATAATGTGATCTGATGCCAGAACTGATACTGGGTATGGAAAAGCGAGTACCGGAAAGGTGCTCCGAAAAATAAAATAAAAATATGAAAAATCTTAGCAAAATGAGTAGTTTTAGATTCCAAAGTTTGGGATCAAGACCTATTAAGGTTAATACTGCGCGTCTAAGTGGATTTTGGCTATAAATACACTTATTATGGGCACAAAACCCTAGAAACCTTTTTCCCTACGTGACTTGGCTGCAGCTTGAGCTCCTTGCTGCCACCCTCCTTCCTTGCTTGGGAAAAACCTTCAAGTCACCTCCTTTCCTTGAGTTCTTCACACTTTCTCCTTGCAAACACTTGGTTGGGTGGGTTGTGAGAGTGTGAGGCTACATTTGCTGCACACTCAGCCATTGTGGGTTGAGTTTTGAGGGCTGGTTTGGAGAGTTGAGTGTGGTGAGTCATGATCATGACATTTTGAGGTCCAAGTGGTGACCTTTTTGGGGGAAAGAACCAACCTTGTGATGCCAATTTTGTGCTCCTACTTGGTCTGAGTATGAGGAGCTGTTGGTGAGCTCCAAGTGTCCTCATTCCCCTGTTTTACTCTCATTTAAGAAGGCACCTGGTCAAAAACCTGGTATTATTATCTTTGACCCTGGTATTGTTATAACTCAACCTCGAGGACGAGGTTGGTTTGAAGGGCGATGGAATGTAACGGTAATGGGATATAATACAACGATAGTTGTAACGGTAATGGAATGTAACCGATGGAATGTAACGGTAATGGAATATAATATAACGGCAATTGTAACGGTGATGGAATGTAACCGTTGTAACGGTAATTGTAACGTTAATTGTAATAGTGTTTTCTTTTGTAACGTCCATCCTTCATGGTTATAAGTAGGTGTGTGGTGTTAAGAAAATATATCAGAAAATTATTGGAAATTCTCATCTCTCTCTTGACTCTTTCTCTCTCAATTCCCTTTTCTCCTCCTCTTATCCTTTCTGCAATCTTCTTCTTCTGTAGCATCCGCTACAGGTTCAGACTTTGATCTTACCAAGTATGGCCATTCGGTCCAACCAGAGTAATGCTGCAGGCTCATCTCGCAACAAAGGTCATTATGGTGGTGGGCTTGTCGAGTCTAGTCTCTATTTCCAACAGATACATCAACAACAGCACCAATTAAAACAGGGTTTAGGACATGTTGATCCCAATCTTCTTCTTTATAATTCAGAAGTTTCAAATTCTCCTACCTTTGCTCTTCAACTTGAGAAGGCCCTGGAAGAAATTAACCAGTACATTAAGTTTCAGGTAAGGGTTTATATACATTTGGTTCTATTTGTAATAATATTCTTTGTCAACAAATTTATGATTATCCATTTTGATCATAGTGTTTTGTAGCTAAGTCCCATGATTTGTAATTGAAACTTGTAAACATGATGTAATGTTGTAATTATTGGATATATGTATATGTGATGAAATGATATGCATGTTTCTCTTAGTGTATGAGTATCTAGAGATACTAGAATTCATGTATTGAAAGGATTATATGATGTAAATTAGGTGAAAGAAAATCTTTGATTGAAAATTCAAGTAAGAGCCAAGATACCCTGTCTTGTTGTCCAATTTTCGTATCCTATACGATAGATTTGGACCTTTGTGTCTTGATGGAAGTTGTAGATATGTTTCTTAGCTTTCCATAGACACCAAGATTGTGTAATTTGGATAAGTATAACTAAAGTTATGGTTAAAACACCACAGGTAGGTCAAATTGCCCTGTTTTGGTACCCAGCCCCTGTTGTCTGGCGCTAGGGGCGCCAAACTGGCGCTATGAGTGCCAACTTCCAAAATGAGGCAGTGGCTCTGGCGTTGAGGGCGCCACTGTGGCACTGGGAGCGCCTTCCTCCCTGTGTCCTGCGCATCTGTGGCGCTGATAGCGTGGGACTGGCGCTATCAGTGCGGAGGGTCCTGATGACTCAGCACCTGTTTTCTTAGAAAAGGCATAACTTGAGCTTTAGAGCTCCGATTTGAGCGCGGTTTGAACCCACGCGTAACTAATGAAAAATCCTATAATATAATGGGCAAATGGAGACCATAATAAATGAGATGAAAGTATGGTATTAAGCTTTAAGTATGTTATTCCGCAATGTATTATGGTTATGGTCACGCAATTGGGTAATTTTAATTCGGCTTGTTTTAAAAGAAAAATTTAACCGGATTTTAATTGCACCAATGTGATTGTAACTGTGCTTAATATCGTAAGTCAATGTTAATAAACCGGTTCTAGAACGGGGTGTTACAAAAAGCGCGTACCGGAAAGGTGCTCCGAAAAATAAAATAAAAATATAAAAATCTTAGAAAAATGAGTAGGTTAAGATTCCAAAGTTTGAGATTAAAATCTTTTGCGTAGCTATTAATGCTAATATTGTGCGTTCAAGTTATAAATGGCTATATATATATCCTGGGCACAAAACCCTAGACACCAGAATTCTCTACGTGAGATTGAGGGAGGCTGATCAGTTTGGCTGCTCATTTGGGTTTTTCTTCTCCATTCTTGAGAAAGTTGGCACATTTTGCCTTGATCCTTCTCTTTTCTCTTGTAAACACTTGGGAGAATCATTGTGAGTGGTGTGAGTGTCTCATTTCTGAGTTTGAGGGACTGTGTGAGGGGTTGTGGAGCTGACTTGGTGGTGTTTGGGTTGAGTGCAGCCTTGTCATGGCATTTTGGGGTCCAAGTGGTGACCTTTGGTGGGAAAGAACCTACCTTGTGGAACCATTTTCGTGTTTTGAGTTTGGTCAGATTTGAGGAGCAATTTGGGAGCTCACAAGGCACCTTGTGCTGCTGTTTTGAGCTTGGGGTAAGTTCCCTAGCATGATCTTGGGTTTTAATGCTTTAAAGGTGAAGTCTTTGGATGCTAATGGTTAAAACGAAGTAACCAAAAATGAAGTAACCAACACCTGAGTGAACTTGTATATGCTTAAAAATGGATCCTTGGACGTGTTTAAGGGTTAAAAGTTGGACCTTTGGACTGGATATTCACGAAATGCAGAAACTGCATTCTGTCGTGAAATATCCCGATATTTGTCGAGCAGATATCCGGATATTGGATATCCGGATATGGGGATCTGGATATTCGGATATTGCATATCCGGATATGCCCCGAGGAATATCTGGATATTCTGGGATTTCGAAGAACAGTAGCTGCACTTTTCATACAGTAGGCTATTGGGGGTTTGTGGACCCTAGATTAAGGAAGTTGGACTTCTGTAATTAATGAACTAAGTCAGAATCACGTGATTAAGGGCTTATGGCTTTGTTGGAAGCCTTAAGATGTAAAACTAATGGAAAGGCGTGGTCTTTAAGTTGTATGCTTGTGGTGCATATTTAATGATATATTATTGGTCCATAACAGATTGTGATACTGCTGTGTTTGGACTGTGAGAGTGGTTGGTGTAAGAACCCGCACCGCTAATTAAGGTAATTAATGAATTAATTGTGATAATTAGGAAATAATTCCATAATTGACTCTAATGATTATTATGAGGCTTTAATAATTATAATTAGTGGGTAAGAATGCTGAAAGTCGCTTTTCGGAAGAAAAGTTCAGATACCGGTTCTGCTAGTCGGTATAAATGCTTACCGAGAAAGTATCCCGAAAAATTATAATAAGTGCTTGATAATTACTATAATAATATTTATGACTTGTAAAACGAGTTTCAAGTCAAAATAATGAGATCTGATGCCAGAACTGATATTGGTTATGGAAAAGTGCGTATCGGAAAGGTGCTCCGAAAAATAAAATAAAAATATGATAATTCTTAAGAAAATGAGTAGATTAAGATTCTAAGTTTAGGATCAAGATCTTTTGCGTAGCTATTAAGGCTAATACTGCGCGTTTAAGTGGTTTTGTCTTTATATAGACTTGTTAAGGGCACATAACCCTAGGTAACAGAATTTTGAGCGTGAATGGCTGCTGAGGGAGGGTCTTTTGCTGTCTTGGTGCCTCCTCCTATTGCCTTCACCATTTCTTGAGTTGGGATGCCTTTTCTTCACTCTTTCTCTTTGTAAACACCTTGGGGTGAGTGGGAAATACTTGAGTGGGTGTGTGGAGAGCTTCATTCTGAGTTGGTGAGTTGTCTTGAGTGCCATTGTGTACTGAATTGGAGAGTTGGCATTGTTGGGCCATTGTTGTGGCATTTTGGAGCTTCAAGAAGCTTCCTTTGAGAGGAAAGGGCCAAGCTTTAGTAGCATTTTCGTGTCCTTTGCAAGCCAGAACTTAGGAGCTGTTGTGAGAGCTCCAAGAGCACACCTTGCTCTGTTTTGAACCCTTGGTGAGTTGTTCAACCTTTGATCATGAGTTCTTGTTGCTTAAAGGTGAAGTCTTTGCATGTAAATGGGTTAAGTAAGTAACCAACTGGTATGTTACCCTAAGTGAGTCTAAAAATGCATGCTTTAACATTTTGAAGTGTTAAAAATGGAACCTTGGAAGGATATCTTGACGAAATGCAGAAACTGCATTCTGTCGTGAAATATCCAGATATTTGTCGAACAGATATCCGAATATTGATATCCGGATATGGTATCCGGATATTGATATCCGGATATGGGACCTTGATATCCGGATATGGTCAGTGAGATATCCGGATATCCAATATCCAGATATGCCACGAGGAATATCCGGCTATTGGGGGTTTGTGGACCCTAGATTAAGGAAGTTGGACTTCTGTAATTAATGAACTAAGTCAGAATCAAGTGATTAAGGGCTTATGGCTTTGTATGGAGCCTTAAGACATAAAACGTAAAGGAAAGGCATTGTCTTTAAGTTGTATGCTTGAGATGCATAATTATTGATATAGTATTGGTCCATAACAGATTGTGATTCTGCTGTGTTTGGACTTTGAGCTGTGGACTCTTGCCTTTGGGTGTTAGCTTGCAAGGTAAGATTTCGTGTCCTCGGTTTAGCCATGTTGTGGTTCCACATGTTCAATGGGGATATGGTATATGCATGCTGTGTTACATGCTTTTGAACATATGAAATGTTGATTGAACTTTACATGTAATGGCTTTTAATATGCATATGTTGTTCCATCTTGACGGTAAGCCTGAGTATGTGGCGTCATACAATATGGTGATCCGGGGTGGATGCAAGTGGCGTCTTGCACTATATGTAGGAGATAGACGTATTCCTGCATTTCTCTGGCCAGTAGAATAGTATTGACACACATGACATGATTATCTGCTGCATTGCATTGTTTTAGAACTGATGATGATGAACTGCTTTTAAACTTATATTGCACATGTAAGTGAGCTTGGGGTGGAAGATCCTTGAGGACCCCTTGTCTTACTGAGATTTCTTGTTTAGAGACCTCACACCACGTTTGGGGAATGCTTATTTTAGGTTCAGGTAGTATGGGGGCTGATGTCTCTAGTGGCAAGAGGCTAGAGCATGATTGATGATTATTGTTATGACTGCTTTGATGATAGCATGACTGGACTGCATGCTGTTTATGTTTTCCGCATCTTTATTATTGCATTGTTAATGTTGAGACTGATGTTGGGCCTTGTGGCCTTATTTGCGTGAGCATGGGGTTTGTCCATGTCACTTTATGTTAGTTATAACACCTCGGAAAATTAAATGTGAAATTATGTGATAAAATATGGGATTAAGAGGGAAAGACTAGTGAAAATCAGAGAATTATGGCCAAAATGGGCTAAAAGGGCAAAATGGTAATTTGCCAAGAACGTAAACCGAGGCATGAAAAATGGAGTTAGAGATTTAATATGACAAAAATAATGCTGGAAATGGAATCAGGACGGAAAATTGAGTGAATAGGCAAATTTGGGAAAAATTGATGAATAGTGACATTTTAAGTGTTAAATACTGCGGTACGAGTGTACCGATAAGTGTGAAATTTTTATCAATATTTTGAGGAAAGAAAAATATGACATGGACTGGAAAAATATGTAGATTAAGAATATATGATCAGAATTTTTATCGGAGTTGAAATTAGATCGCGTGTGGGACCCGGGTGACCGAAGTCACTTGGCCCCACCCTCTTTTCTTCCTTCTTTCCTTCTCTTTTTCTCCTCCCTCTCGCGCGCACCTCTGTGTGTGAAGAGCAAAAACACCAAATCCTTCTCCTTTTCACCATTTCTTCAATTCTTCACCAAATCACTTGATTTTGGTGTTGAAATCTATTGTAAACAACCTTCCAAAGCCATTGGTAACACTTAGAAGCCATGAAATCATCTCCTTGGGGCGAAAATGGACAAACTCAGATCCGACCCCTTTGGTGTTCTTGGAGTTTTTGGAGTTTTTGGATCTCTTTTGGATTGATGGAGCCTTGGTGGTGTCCCTACACTAGATGGTGAGTATATTTGTGGTATTTTTATGGTTGGATTCATAGATCTAGGAATCTATGCTTTAAACCTTTGACTTTAGATGTGTGATGATAGAGAGCTCAAATGGAAAAATGCTATTAGATGAAAAGGCCTTAGAATGATGCATGAAAGCTAGAAATGCTATGATAAATTTTGGTGAAAAAGTTGGATTTTAACTTAGGAAAATTTATGAAGATTTCATGAAAATTGGTAAGTGATGTAATTGAATAATTGAATGGTGGACCATTGGTATAGGTTGATAATATGATTACATGATTAGTATGAGTGTTAAAATGAATTGAAAAGCCTTAAGGCATACCTTTTTGAGGAATCCGAATTATGATGGAAAGTGAGGAAAAATGATATAAAAATGGTGTAATTGGGATTGTATGATATAAAATGATGTTTAGATATATGATGGTATAGTGTGATATAGTGGGATGAGAAGAAATAATGTGTGATTCATGATATAATTGGTAATTTGATCTATAAAAGAGATTGAAGTAAAATGAATGAGTATTTGAGATTTAATGTTTGATTTGGAAATGAATTGATAATCATGTTGTGGATTATCTAGGTTGCCTCTTTTGGACGCTTTGGAAGCGGGTAAGCTTGGAGCTTACGTTTGGAGCATTGGCTCGGTACTGAGGTAACCATTGGAACTGGGGTTTAGCCCTTGTGTGCTCCACCACACCTAGTGGATGGTTGTGGTTGGATTATGTGGTTATGACATTGTGTGATTGTGTGCTTGTATGCATATTGCTTGTTTTTTTGTGAAAATTGTTTGGTCACTGGCCAGTTGACGTGTGTTGGTTTGGACATCCGCTGGGTTCGTCCTACGGGAGAATGCCAGTTGGAATGCCATGGTGTTGACTCTGGGAGCGACATCAGGATGATCCAAGCGGGGGACGTCCGCCGGATAGGGCTCATGAGGAGTTCCGGTTGGGTATTGCCATGGAGTCTTCTCAACCATGGGAGAGGCGCCAGGACTGTCTCGGGAGTTATATGATGGAGTCCTTGAACATGAATCCATGAGTGGATGTTCTCGGGTTGTCTCCAGTTGATGGGTGATATTGTATTACATGCATATTATATGATGTTGTATTTGCACATTGAGTGAGCCATGGGGTGGAGAAACCTCCAGGGCCCTTGGTTTACTGAGATATATTTATATATCTCACCCCGTGTTGTGGGGCATCATTTCAGGTCAGGTTGAGCCTGGAAGAGTGGAGCATGAGGTGCATGTTGGAGGCACCATGGGATGAGCATTGGATAGGGACACATCTTGCATATGATGTATGCTTTAGACTTAGGTCATGAATCTATGCATGTTGAAAATGCCATGCTTAGTAAGCTCATGAACACATGTTAGATCCTTCAATATGATGTATAAGTAGGACTTGAGTATATATTGTATATTTGTGTGAGCATGGGACTTGTCCATTGCCACATTCATTGTAATTGAAGCCTTGGCAAAGATGTTGTAAAATGGTCCATAATTGTTGTAAAATGGCCATTGGATTAAAGACTTGTGAATGATGCTTTAATGAATGGAAATGCATGTTTGAAGGGCCTAGTGCCTAGATTAGAGTATGTTTAAGTGTTGTGTGGAGTATCAAGGGGTTAGGGATGGATTACACAACCCTTTTTGGGGCTTAAAATGCTGTAATCTGTCATTTTGCCGCATAGTAATCGATTACCCAAGCATGGTAATCGATTACCATGCAACAGGGGACGAAAAATCAGCTACTGTCTTCACTGGTAATCGATTACTGAGGCTTGGTAATCGATTACCATGTGAGGTAATCGATTACCCAAGTTTGGTAATCGATTACCAGAACAGAGGAGGTCAAAATTTGGCTACTGCCTCATTTTTGACAGGTGGTAATCGATTACCACCCACTGGTAATCGATTACCACAGTGCAAATTTTGAAAATTCAGGTTTTTCTTGACTTAAAGAAAGGGGCATAACTTGGTGGGTAGAACTCCAAATGGTACGTGGTTTGAAACCACGCGTAGCTTATGTAAAGGGCTAGAATATGGTAAGAAATGAAAATAAGTTGATGAGTTTAAATGAGTTGAATAAAAAGAATGATTAGTGGTGTTAGTAGACTGTTTGCTTCCGCGTATTGCATTTACAATTATGGTGTTGTTTTAATTGATTACGGAAAAGGTAATGGTTATAAAAAGGAATATGATAGAAAGAAAAAGTTTACCCGTAATTTAATTAACCCAATTACTGTGATTGTAACTGCGCTTAATATCATAATCAATGTTAACAATACCGGTACGTAACGGGCTGTTACATTTTATGGTATCAGAGCAGTTTCTTTAGGGAACTCTGATGATTGTGTAATTGAAGTGAGTGCTGTATAGTTGTACGTAGACACTTATTGACTGCTACACATGTGATTCCTTAGTTTGGGCCTGATCAACCCATTCCTTCGTGTTCAATGTGTGGTCGGTATAAGATGCCTTCGTGACAACCCTGGAGCACCAATGCCAGTCTTTAGGCTAAGGTGTGGGTGCAGTGTTGACTGCTCCACGGATGGATATGTTAGTGAGTAAATTTGATGTAATTGAGGACTTAGTGAGTTAATGGTGTTATGAATTGTTGTATAATGTGGTAGTATGTTTGTATAATGATGATTTATGCAATAAAAATTTATGGTGCTATTGGATTGTTGTAACTTAGTGAAATTGGTGATAATTGATGAAAATGTGAAATGTAAACATGTATTGTAATGAATAGGAATAAAGGAAGGTATATTGGTATATGTAAATGATTGATTTGAGTGGATATTGGTATGTTGATGTTGTTAGTCCTTCCTCAGTGTAGGGGGAGTAGAACAATTGAGTTGATCTTATGATGATGATGTGGGTAAGTCTTCCCTAAATGTTTGGGGAGTTAGAAAGATTGAGTATATGTGGAATTAGTGCTATGACTTTGACATGGTGGGGAATTGGAACCCCGATGGAATTGTGAAAATTGGAATATGAGTGTTATGTGTAATATGGGATACCTTAGAGTTAAAATGATAAGGTTATAAGACCCTTGATGAGGGCATACACATGGATGACTTGATCTGCTTGGATGTAGAAATAAATGGAAATTTCAAATTTTGGATTGAGGATTGTGGGTAACATAAAAGAACTATGGAAATGACGTGTATGATAATTTAATGTTTAAAATGGGACTTTAGTCCATGATGATGTAATATTGGCTGAATATAAGTAAGGATATCATATGTATAAAACGTAAAATATAGGAAGTTGAGGAAATTGCCATGTAAGGCATTGAATGAATTTGATCGAAAGTATGAAGGTTCATAATATATTGATGGTTGGACTTGACAAATGTGAGGTGAGAAAATATAACGGAGTAGTAATGGTACTAAGGTGCTTCCATGATGTTGTGGAGCATTGCAAGTTGGATGAGGTGGTTTAACTTTGTGTGGATAAAAATCCTGTGATGGCTGAACGCCAATATATATAAATGTGTATATCTATATGTTTTGTGAAGGCCGGGGTGCCTGAATGTATATTTGTATTGTTGTGAGTTAGTAAACTCCGTGGTAAAAGAAAAGTTATTTTGGTAAAAGAGTAATGATGTAAGTGAAATTCCCTATGATGGGAAGTGTGGAAGAGATTGTCTCTTTGGAGTGTCATTGGATGCTCAATTTGTTAGGGGATTCATGATGGAGTCCCGGTGTGCAAGTTATACCATGGCACACATGTCGGTAATAATGTGGCAATTGAAATTGTCCTGGGTTTCCCCTTGTGGATTGAATCCTAAGAGTTGATGCTCTTGGAAGTCCCAGGCGAGCGCTGCTCGAGATTGAGATTTATCTGGTGGTCCTGATGCACTGAATGCATGGACGGTTATATAAGGGCACTCTTGGTGTCATGGTGAAATATTGAGATGAAAAGTGAAGTTATTTTATTGAAGTGGATCTTCTACAGTTGGAGCATAGCTTCTATGAGTCATGATGGACAACGGATTAGGACTGTACCGAACAGGGGTACTGTTGTGAATTGAAAGTTTTGTGTCAAAATATGAAAAAGATGCCGAGATCATGTGAAGAGGATTATTCTATGGACTAAGACTGATGACTAGTCAAGTTAAATGAGTATAATGTCAAGAAAAGAACCATATGGAAAATTATAGTGCATGGTGCAAAAGTAGAATATATCTAGTATACCATTAGGTATCTATATAGTACTCTGTTTGTCGTTATGTACGGATTTGATGTGAATGTGTTTATTTGTATGGCCATCTCCGTATGGATTATGTTCCCGGAGATTATTATTATTATTTGGTATAAGTCAAGTAGTGTGAGGTAGAACCTTGTGTTAGTGGGACTGTTAGTACAGCCGATGGCATGTTACCTCTTCTTGCATGAATTATAAGGACAGATTCTCTGATTGGTGGGGCATTGCACCTGGGGCCCTTAGGACAGCAAGAGCTCGAGGGGTTAAACCTAAGGATGTTCTTACCCATTGCATTAGAGAATTGTATCTTGTGAGGAACGCAAGAGGTGAATTTGGATAACTGTAAGTGAACCGTAATATGCCAAATATGATGAAAAATGTGCAGTGCCATGAGATGGCAGTTTGGATTATGAGATTGAGCACTCGGAGATGTGCATGAGTGTATACCAAGTGTGGTAGTATGGAATTATGGTTTCTCGGAAATTGTGAAATGAATTATTGGATTATCACCCTATGTAAAGGGAATGGAAAATTGATTAGTGAGGATGGATTGAGTCAAAGTTTTATGTAAAGGCTTGTGAGGGTGAGATGTTAAGTTAAGTTGGTGGCCTGAATGGCCAAGGATGTTAATAAGGGATTAATTGTGATTTATTCAAGTAAGAAGGTGTGATGCTAGTTGTTAAATAGAAATGTATTTGGTAAAATGAAAGGTTGATATCCCTACCCTGGTGGTAGAGTTACTGATGGAGCAGTATAGATGCAAAAAAAAATTATTGTGAGTAATGTGTTGAAATACACAATGTTAATGTTGTTCTTGGCTAGGTTCCGAGATATGTGGTTGAGTGTGCTAGTGGTACTTTTGATAGTCTGAGAGACTTGTGTGATAGCCGATATGAATTTATGAAAGTAATGACAAGGAGGGATTTAGTCCCTAGTGACATGATAAGTAGGCTTTGAAAATCCCTATGTGATGGAATAGATATGAGAAAGAGATGATGTGTGACCTTGGAGTGATACATACTGGTTGAACGAAATGACAATGATGAAGGAGAGGTGTATAGAGTGAAATACATGTGAAGTTGATAACATGAGTACGGAATGGTGATTAAAGGAAATTGTTAGTTGAAATCTTAGGCATGTTGCCTTAAATGGGAGAAATCAGTGATGAACGGTGTGTCAAGTTGGAGATGATTAGTTGAAGTTTTAAGTATGATCTAGTGTATGAAAGTTAATGAGTGAATTCGTGATTGAAAGCGTTGAAATGACTGATGAGAGGTATGAATTGTAAAGTGTGGACCATTGGGGACCAGATAAAGGTCTTGAGAGAGAGATTCGCCATTGTGTTTTGGTGAAGTTGTTGAACTTTTAAGGATAGATTGACAGTTGAGCACAAGGACGGTGCTTGTTAAAGATAAAGTGCTGAGATGAAACTGTACGTTGTAGGTTGAGAACATGAGAAAAGAAAAATGTGGATATACGAGTTGTGGCTAGGTGCCAAAAATGGGGATTCGTCCCTCAGAAAATAAAGGTATAGTGAGCGTGAACTGGATGAGTACTCGGTGAGTTGCACTGAGAGGCTGTGAGACTCCATAATAGTGTTTAATGTGGAATAAGAAATGTGAAAGAGATTGATGACAAGAGTTAATACTCCGTGGAGATAAAGATTCAAAGAAGGAAAATCGTGGCTGTATTGTGCCAGTAAGTAAGAGTTGCCTGTGTGGCACAGAGTGAATAGGATGTAGCATAACCCTATGGGTATATAGGTTGATATGTTAATTTGGTAGGAAAACCTGCCAAGTGAAAATATGAGCTATATGTGCTTGGTAGCCTGACTTGTGAAAAGAAAGTGAAAAGAAATTGAAAGAAAGTGGCTTGGTAAAGCATTGATAGAGCACAACTGTGTGGTGCGCTCCGGTTGTTCACATGTGGTGTCACCGGTTGAGATTAAGATTGGGAAGGACTTGAGGTCTCCCATTGGGCCTTTGAAAGGCAAGACTATTGTGAAATGTGGCTGGAAAGCCAAAAGATAAAAATTTAAATAATTATGTTGGTGTCCGCGCACTAGATGGAGCTTCTTGGGTACGGGGGACTGAGATTCTCTGGCTGTATCCCGAGTTAGCTTATGTGCATAGTTGATTTTGCGGACAAAATTCCTAAAAGGTGGGGTGAATATAACACCTCGGAAAATTAAATGTGAAATTATGTGATAAAATATGGGATTAAGAGGGAAAGACTAGTGAAAATCAGAGAATTATGGCCAAAATGGGCTAAAAGGGCAAAATGGTAATTTGCCAAGAACGTAAACCGAGGCATGAAAAATGGAGTTAGAGATTTAATATGACAAAAATAATGCTGGAAATGGAATCAGGACGGAAAATTGAGTGAATAGGCAAATTTGGGAAAAATTGATGAATAGTGACATTTTAAGTGTTAAATACTGCGGTACGAGTGTACCGATAAGTGTGAAATTTTTATCAATATTTTGAGGAAAGAAAAATATGACATGGACTGGAAAAATATGTAGATTAAGAATATATGATCAGAATTTTTATCGGAGTTGAAATTAGATCGCGTGTGGGACCCGGGTGACCGAAGTCACTTGGCCCCACCCTCTTTTCTTCCTTCTTTCCTTCTCTTTTTCTCCTCCCTCTCGCGCGCACCTCTGTGTGTGAAGAGCAAAAACACCAAATCCTTCTCCTTTTCACCATTTCTTCAATTCTTCACCAAATCACTTGATTTTGGTGTTGAAATCTATTGTAAACAACCTTCCAAAGCCATTGGTAACACTTAGAAGCCATGAAATCATCTCCTTGGGGCGAAAATGGACAAACTCAGATCCGACCCCTTTGGTGTTCTTGGAGTTTTTGGAGTTTTTGGATCTCTTTTGGATTGATGGAGCCTTGGTGGTGTCCCTACACTAGATGGTGAGTATATTTGTGGTATTTTTATGGTTGGATTCATAGATCTAGGAATCTATGCTTTAAACCTTTGACTTTAGATGTGTGATGATAGAGAGCTCAAATGGAAAAATGCTATTAGATGAAAAGGCCTTAGAATGATGCATGAAAGCTAGAAATGCTATGATAAATTTTGGTGAAAAAGTTGGATTTTAACTTAGGAAAATTTATGAAGATTTCATGAAAATTGGTAAGTGATGTAATTGAATAATTGAATGGTGGACCATTGGTATAGGTTGATAATATGATTACATGATTAGTATGAGTGTTAAAATGAATTGAAAAGCCTTAAGGCATACCTTTTTGAGGAATCCGAATTATGATGGAAAGTGAGGAAAAATGATATAAAAATGGTGTAGTTGGGATTGTATGATATAAAATGATGTTTAAACGGATGATGGTATAGTGTGATATAGTGGAATGAGAAGAAATAATGTGTGATTCATGATATAATGGGTAATTTGATCTATAAAAGAGATTGAAGTAAAATGAATGAGTATTTGAGATTTAATGTTTGATTTGGAAATGAATTGATAATCATGTTGTGGATTATCTAGGTTGCCTCTTTTGGACGCTTTGGAAGCGGGTAAGCTTGGAGCTTACGTTTGGAGCATTGGCTCGGTACTGAGGTAACCATTGGAACTGGGGTTTAGCCCTTGTGTGCTCCACCACACCTAGTGGATGGTTGTGGTTGGATTATGTGGTTATGACATTGTGTGATTGTGTGCTTGTATGCATATTGCTTGTTTTTTTGTGAAAATTGTTTGGTCACTGGCCAGTTGACGTGTGTTGGTTTGGACATCCGCTGGGTTCGTCCTACGGGAGAATGCCAGTTGGAATGCCATGGTGTTGACTCTGGGAGCGACATCAGGATGATCCAAGCGGGGGACGTCCGCCGGATAGGGCTCATGAGGAGTTCCGGTTGGGTATTGCCATGGAGTCTTCTCAACCATGGGAGAGGCGCCAGGACTGTCTCGGGAGTTATATGATGGAGTCCTTGAACATGAATCCATGAGTGGATGTTCTCGGGTTGTCTCCAGTTGATGGGTGATATTGTATTACATGCATATTATATGATGTTGTATTTGCACATTGAGTGAGCCATGGGGTGGAGAAACCTCCAGGGCCCTTGGTTTACTGAGATATATTTATATATCTCACCCCGTGTTGTGGGGCATCATTTCAGGTCAGGTTGAGCCTGGAAGAGTGGAGCATGAGGTGCATGTTGGAGGCACCATGGGATGAGCATTGGATAGGGACACATCTTGCATATGATGTATGCTTTAGACTTAGGTCATGAATCTATGCATGTTGAAAATGCCATGCTTAGTAAGCTCATGAACACATGTTAGATCCTTCAATATGATGTATAAGTAGGACTTGAGTATATATTGTATATTTGTGTGAGCATGGGACTTGTCCATTGCCACATTCATTGTAATTGAAGCCTTGGCAAAGATGTTGTAAAATGGTCCATAATTGTTGTAAAATGGCCATTGGATTAAAGACTTGTGAATGATGCTTTAATGAATGGAAATGCATGTTTGAAGGGCCTAGTGCCTAGATTAGAGTATGTTTAAGTGTTGTGTGGAGTATCAAGGGGTTAGGGATGGATTACACAACCCTTTTTGGGGCTTAAAATGCTGTAATCTGTCATTTTGCTGCATAGTAATCGATTACCCAAGCATGGTAATCGATTACCATGCAACAGGGGACGAAAAATCAGCTACTGTCTTCACTGGTAATCGATTACTGAGGCTTGGTAATCGATTACCATGTGAGGTAATCGATTACCCAAGTTTGGTAATCGATTACCAGAACAGAGGAGGTCAAAATTTGGCTACTGCCTCATTTTTGACAGGTGGTAATCGATTACCACCCACTGGTAATCGATTACCACAGTGCAAATTTTGAAAATTCAGGTTTTTCTTGACTTAAAGAAAGGGGCATAACTTGGTGGGTAGAACTCCAAATGGTACGTGGTTTGAAACCACGCGTAGCTTATGTAAAGGGCTAGAATATGGTAAGAAATGAAAATAAGTTGATGAGTTTAAATGAGTTGAATAAAAAGAATGATTAGTGGTGTTAGTAGACTGTTTGCTTCCGCGTATTGCATTTACAATTATGGTGTTGTTTTAATTGATTACGGAAAAGGTAATGGTTATAAAAAGGAATATGATAGAAAGAAAAAGTTTACCCGTAATTTAATTAACCCAATTACTGTGATTGTAACTGCGCTTAATATCATAATCAATGTTAACAATACCGGTACGTAACGGGCTGTTACATTAGTACTTTAGGCTGAGTTGTATTATCTGATAGTTGGTCCGGTATATGTGTTGTAGTTCCGTGACTAGAGACAAATACTTATGTTATTTATTTAATGAGGTATTTCAGTTAGCTGTTTTATTGCAATTACATACATGCAATGTTTTTATAATTGATTAATAAGCAAGTTGGTAATGATAATGGCATCATAATTGAAAAGAAAAAGATATTTAGCGTTTTTAATTAAGCGCAGCTTAATACGATAGTATGATAACATTACCGGATATATACGGGGTGTTACATTTATGGTATCAAAGCAATAGTTCGAGGGAAAATCCTGTATGTATTGCAATTGCTAGGTTGTTTGGTTGTGTCTGTCTTATGTGTTTACTCCGTCAAATGTCATTATGATAATGCATATAAGACCACACTGCGTGGGCCTGATTAACTCATAAATTGTGTAACTTGTGCAGAATCATGGTAAGACTGTTGTTGGGCATTTATGGCCTTATTTGGTGAGCAAGGGGTTTGTCCATGCCACATTGACTTGTCATTATGTTTTCATACATTAAGTTATTAATTTATCAGGATTTTGGTCCACGCTATGTGTTGTAGTCCTGTGACTTAGATACTCACTTTATATTTATTTATGAGGTATTTCAGTTAGTTGTCTTGCAATTTACATACAGGCGTTATTTTATGAAATTGATTAAGTAATCAACTTGGCTAAGGCTAATGACGTCATAATTGAATTAAAGAAAAAGTTATTCCGCATTTTAATTAACTGTGGCTTAATACTATAGTATGTTAACAAACCGGGTTAACACGGGCTGTTACAAATAACATCTTTTGTATATATTAGGCTTTGTGATTTTTTATTTTTATTTTGAAATACAAAAGCATTAGAAAACGATAATATAGTTTGGGGGGGCAATGAGATATGAAGCTCTACACAAATGAAATTTTATTGCTGAGACGTGACTAGATTTTTTCTGGGTTTAATTGAAGGTTTTAATGGGTCTTGGTTTTAGAAATTTTTGAGCTATGATTAGGGAAAGACCCAAGTAGGTAGAAGAGAATTAATATATTGGATCGGTTTTTATCAACAAATTTGAAAACCGATCAAATCCAATTAAAATTTAAGAATTTGTTTTGGTTTTTGGTTTTCGATTATCGATTTTTTCGATGTGGTCACTGCGGTTGGAATCGATTTGGATCGGTTTATGAACACCGGTAAACCTTCTAGTTACACAAAAAAAAGCATATCATTTACAATTACTATCAAAGATAATATGGTTTGCTATAATTTTTCAATTTAATTTATAATATATAAACATTTTTATATGAGTTGACTAAATAGCCATCTAACATTTTTTAAACAAACAAAAGTATTTAAAAAAATTCTCAGCACTCTTAACAAATCCTGAATTGTTTTTAACTTTATATCAAGAGTTCGTTTTTTCTGTAGTTACTGTAGATAAGTTATTTACAGTAACCCCAATACGACGTCGTTTTGGACGGAAATCATGGTGTTTTTGTAATTTTAATTAATTTATTTCAGGTTTATAATAGTCTTTATATTTATAATTTTTTATGATTTAAATACCAAAATCATATCGTTTTGGAAATAAATGCAGATAACTTATCTGCATTAACTGCAAAAACATTTTTTCCTTTTTTCTGCAGTTACTGCAGATAAGTTATCTACAGTTAGGGGTGTTTATCAACCGATCCAAACCGATTCAAACTGCGGTAACAGAACCGAAATACCGATAACCGAATAAACCGAAAACGAAAAAACCAAAAACCAATTAAAAACCGCAAATTTTAAATGGATTGGATCGGTTTTTGGATGGATTGTCGAAAACCGATCCAATATATTAATTCCCCTCTACCTATTTGGGTCATTCCCTAATCATAGCCTAAAAATTTCTATACCCAAGACCCATTAACTCATCAACTAAATCTAAGAAAAAATCTAGTCATATTTTATCAACAAAACTTTATCTTTGTAGAGCTTCATATCTCATTGCCAAAAAAAAAAACTATATTATTATTTACTAATCTTTTGTATGTCAATTTTTTTTTTACAAAGCCAATATATACAAAAGATGTTATTTGCACAATAATCATGAAATAAATCTTAGGATTTTCAAAATCCCGAAAACAGATCCAACCCAAACTGAAAAAAATTGAATTAGATCGAATCGGATTTGAAAAAAAAAATCAAAATCGAATGGATGATTATATGATCAAACCGAAAGGATTGGATCAGATATTTTTACTTCCAAAACCGATCTAATCCAGGCCGCGAACACCCCTATCTATAGTAACCCCAATACGACGTCTTTTTGGACGGAAATCATGGTATTTTTGTAATTTAATTTATTTCAGGGTTATAATAGTCTTTATATTTATAATTTTTTAAGATTTAAATACCAAAACAACGTTGTTTTGGAAATAAATGCAGATAACTTATCTGCATTAATTGCAGAAACATTTTTCCCTTATAGGGTTCACTTTTTCAGCAGTTACTGCAGATAAGTTATCTGCAGTAACCCCAATACGACGTCATTTTCGACGGAAATCATGGTATTTTTGTAATTTTAATTTATTTCAAGATTATAATAGTCTTTATATTTATAATTTTTTAAGATTTAAATACCAAAATAACATCATTTTGGAAATAAATTCAGATAACTTCATTAACTGTAGAAAAAGCGAACCCTATAAGTGAAAAATGTTTCTGCAGTTACTGCAGATAAGTTATCTGCATTTATTTCCAAAGCGACGTCGTTTTGCTATTGAAATGTGAAAAGATTATAATATAAAGACTATTATAACCTGAAATAAATTAAAATTACAAAAACACCATGATTTCCGCCCAAAATGACGTCGTATTGGGTTTATTGTAGATAAGTTATCTGCCGTAACTGCAGAAAAAACGAACCCTATAAGGGAAAAATGTTTCTGCAGTTAATGCAGATAAGTTATCTGCATTTATTTCCAAAACGACGTTGTTTGGTATTTAAATCTTAAAAAATTATAAGTGTTCGCTTTTTCTGCAGTTTTTAAATTTTGAATTTTAAATTTTGAATTTAATGTAATAGGAGCTGATTGCGAGCTGAGTGTGTTTTATTTTTATTAGGAGCTGATTGCGTTTTCTATTTAATAGGAGTTGATTGTGTTTTGTATTTATTAAGAGTTGATTACGTTTTATTAGGAATTTTCTTTTTACGAGTTGGTTATATATTGTCACCAATTCAAATTTATTTGTAATTTGTAATTCCGAGCCTATTTATGGGCAACATTTCAAGGAAAAGAGTGTACATACCAATTTTTATCTATTATCTGCAGTAACCCCAATATGACGTTGTTTTGGACGGAAATCATGATGTTTTTGTAATTTTAATTTATTTCAGGGTTATAATAGTCTTTATATTTATAATTTTTTTAAGATTTAAATATCAAAACAACGTCATTTTGGAAATAAACGCAGATAACTTATATGTATTAAGTGCAGAAACATTTTTCCGTTATATCAATAGCAGTGAACAAAAGTAACATTTTTCCGCTAGTCAGATTAATCACTTGATCATCCTATTACACATATTTGGTTGCCGTATGCATTTCCCTTCATCAAGGTTATCCTCCCATTAACCTAGGGTAAGGAAATGTATCAATCCCTGCGGTTTTGGGTAAGCTTTATTCGAAATAGGGAATCTTCAATTTACTGACTCTAAAGGCAGATCATCTCATGATCTCTTTTACTATGCATAGATTACCGAGTCCCTGTAAATGTCATCCCGATTTCTCCAGTTTACAGATAACCTAATCTCTCACAGAGATTTGACGAATTCCTTCAGCTTATCACCCTAGCCCTGTGCTCTTTCAGGACACACCCAACAACAGTATACCTATGAGTCTCCATGTTTCAGGAAGACGAGGCATATAATCAAAGCATGCCTTCTAGAACACAGTCTACGTAATAACTTCTGGTCTAAGGAAAGACATACCCAAATATAAAGAGATTACTTTAATGACATTATCTGTGAGATTTCCTCATAGAGTCTCTTTTTGGGTCTGTTAAGTGCGAGCTATACTCTTATAGGTCCACCCACGACTTTAGCTAAGACATCTCTATATCTGTAGCACATGAGGTCTTTACCTTGTATCCATATACAAGTAGATAAGTCGTGCTAGTCTTACCCGAGATCACTGATCCCCAATTTCAGTGTCTCTAGACTAGGAACATATAATTAGGAATAGACATGCGATATCATTGAATCCTCATGATCGTGATCTCATCACAGATACTCAAGTGATACCTGTTCTATTCCAAGGGGTTTATCCATTTCGTTCATATAATATTAACAATAATATCGAGACATAATATGAAACTGGATAAATATTGCTTTTATTCATTTGTAAAAGCTGTCATTCTTGGAGATCTTGTATTGTGTTCCTCCCGTGCAGGCACCTTTCTCCTTCATGCAAAATTTGTGATGCAATACTGGACGCTTGCCCAGTCTGCAAGATGCCAAAAATATCTAGCATTGAAACTTTGTTGTTCTAAACTAATACTCCTATTTGGGCCTGTACTTAAGGTGGTACATAGATGTCTTCCATGGAGGGTGAAGTATGTTGATATAGGGGTGTTCATAGTAGCAATGGTAGAGACCAAGACACTAGTGGAGCTTCCCATGGTGTGCATCAAGGGGGTGTGTGAGAGTGGCTAGGATGGCTCTCCATAGTCACAACAGCTGGAGCTGAATGGAGAAGAGGAGGTCCTTTTCACAATGTGAGAGGGATATTTAGAGCAAGAGCTCCAGTCAACCTAGCCAGCCTACCCTTTTCAGGCTAGGCATGCTGAACCCCTGCCAGTGTGCAAGGCTAGCAAGGTGCATGGGGAAGAGGGGGCATCCTATGATACCTTCTAGAAGTGGGCCTTTTGGATTGGACCCAGTAGTGGGCCTATGCATGTGGGATATCCAGAATAGAAGCCCCCCAGCTTGGTAGCTTTGCGAAGCAAGGGTGCCAAGATGTATGGCAGCTTGGGCCGATTATTCATAGTGTGTAGTGTTCTAAGTAGGATATAATGTAACCGATCGGTAATACGTCGACCTTTATGTCTTGTTTATTTGTTGTCACCGAGTATGAATTTTCCGGTTAGCAATGCTTGAGTGCTTTAAGAGAATCTTCTATCATGTCTTGCAATTGTGCTGAACCTTGTTGTCTTCAAATATGCGTCTTGTTATTGAGTGAGGTCTTCAAATGTTGTTGAAGTAGCAATAATTTAATTGTAAGGATAAGTTGGCGAGCCCATGTCGAATCAAGTAATCAAGTATCCTGTAGATTTTAACATCTGAAATAAGAATGTCTTGATGATCTGATAAAATAAAGTCGACGGGATTGCAAATTCGAGCTTTGTGAGAAAATAAAGTAGTAGATGAGATCTTCCGGAGAGGATGATGTGTTCCAAAATAGAGAGTGATGGAGATTCTCGTGACAAATATATATACTCCATTCTTTGGGAATTTTCCTTCTTCAGGAATAAAACTCGTTGATGATATGATGTATGATAAATAACGCCCATGTGGAATCAGGCAGCATGAAGATTTTAACAGCTAAAATAAAGACGTCTTGACCGTATGATAATAATAAAATAACGTTGCAGATGAAGGCTTCTGGGGCAGATAATTTTTCCAAGAGAGAGATGTGATGAAGATCTTTATCAATAAATATATATGCTCCCTTTTTCCGGAATAAAATTCGCTGGTGACAAATAATGTAGTGGACGAAAGCTCCTCGAGAAGAGAATGTGTTCCCAGAGGGAAAGAGACTGAGAGTCTTCATAGATGATAAATATGTATATTCCTTTCTTTAAGCATGAAACTCGGCGATATGAATGTATAATAAATAATGCCTAGTGACTAGGGTCTTTGATGTCCAGTTGCTCCAATTTAAATCCTGCAACAACTAGTATAGTAGCGTACGAATGATGACAAAAATATGCCTAGGTGGGGCGTTGGCCAAACGCCGGCCATCTAGGACTTTTGCCGAGGGGTAGCACATCTCGGACTTTGTTTACCGGGGGTGAGAACCATCCCGGCCTTCATACGTTTTTGTCCCGGGCTACCGGTCTTCATTGTATACCGGGGGTGAGGACCATCCCGGCCTTCATACGTTTTTGTCCCGGGCTACCGGTCTTCATTGTATACCGGGGATGAGAACTATCTCGGCCTTCATTATGTTTAAGCAACTCATATGAAATTTATAAAGATGCGGTAAAGAGAAACATGCATATGCTAGTGAAGAGATGTTGTTGCCTGGTGTTGAAAACAAAACCTGACCATGTGAATGTCATTGGGAACCTGGCATACAAGTGTTGATTGGATAGCTTTTGGTTTGTTGGTGAAATGCTGGCCTCCATGTTGGCGAGATGAAATGCTGGTCTTCCTGTTGGGCGTGATGAAATTTGGTCTTCCTATTGGGCATGATGAAATTTGGTCTTCTTATTGGGCGGGATGAAGTGCTTGGTCTCCATGTCGGCCGTGAAAGCCATCCCGGCCTTCGTAATAAATACCGGGCGTGAGAGCCGTGTCGGCCTTCATCAATTAATTACAGGAAGAGAGAGCCCTCCCGGCCTTCACAATCAATTACTGGGGGTGAGATCCGTCCCAGCCTTCATCAACTAATTACCGGAAGTGAGAGCCCTCCCGACCTTCACAATTAATTAAAGGGGGTGAGATCCGTCCCGACCTTCGTAAATAATTACCGGGCATGAAAACCATCCCGACCTTCGTAAATAAATACCGGGCGTGAGAGCCGACCCGACCTTCGTAAATAATTACAGAGGGTGAGAGCCGCCCCGACCTTCGTAATTAATTACCGGGGGTGAGAACCATCCCGGCCTTCGTAAATAAATACCGGGCGCGAGAACCATCATGGCCTTTGTAAGAACCCGCACCGCTAATTAAGGTAATTAGTGAATTAATTGTGATAATTAGGAAATGATTCCATAATTGATCTTAATAATTATTAGTTGGCTTAAATAATTATAGTAAGTGAGTAAAAATGTTGAAAGTCGCTTTTTGGAAGAAAAGCGCAGATACCAGTTCTGCTACCCGATATAAATGCGTACCGGAAAAGTATCCCGGAAAATTATAACGAGTGCATGATAATTACTAGTATATTATGTAGGACTTGTAAAACAAGTTTCAAGTCAAAATAATGTGATCTGATGCCAGAACTGATACTGGGTATGGAAAAGCGCGTACCGGAAAGGTGCTCCGAAAAATAAAATAAAAATATGAAAAATCTTAGCAAAATGAGTAGTTTTAGATTCCAAAGTTTGGGATCAAGATCTTTTGCGTTGCTATTAAGGTTAATACTGCGCGTCTAAGTGGATTTTGGCTATAAATACACTTATTATGGGCACAAAACCCTAGAACCCTTTTTCCCTACGTGACTTGGCTGCAGCTTGAGCTCCTTGCTGCCACCCTCCTTCCTTGCTTGGGAAAAACCTTCAAGTCACCTCCTTTCCTTGAGTTCTTCACACTTTCTCCTTGCAAACACTTGGTTGGGTGGGTTGTGAGAGTGTGAGGCTACATTTGCTGCACACTCAGCCATTGTGGGTTGAGTTTTGAGGGCTGGTTTGGAGAGTTGAGTGTGGTGAGTCATGATCATGACATTTTGAGGTCCAAGTGGTGACCTTTTTGGGGGAAAGAACCAACCTTGTGATGCCAATTTTGTGCTCCTACTTGGTCTGAGTATGAGGAGCTGTTGGTGAGCTCCAAGTGTCCTCATTCCCCTGTTTTACTCTCATTTAAGAAGGCACCTGGTCAAAAACCTGGTATTGTTATCTTTGACCCTGGTATTGTTATAACTCAACCTCGAGGACGAGGTTGGTTTGAAGGGCGATGGAATGTAACGGTAATGGGATATAATACAACGATAGTTGTAACGGTAATGGAATGTAACCGATGGAATGTAACGGTAATGGAATATAATATAACGGCAATTGTAACGGTGATGGAATGTAACCGTTGTAACGGTAATTGTAACGTTAATTGTAATAGTGTTTTCTTTTGTAACGTCCATCCTTCATGGTTATAAGTAGGTGTGTGGTGTTAAGAAAATATATCAGAAAATTATTGGAAATTCTCATCTCTCTCTTGACTCTTTCTCTCTCAATTCCCTTTTCTCCTCCTCTTATCCTTTCTGCAATCTTCTTCTTCTGTAGCATCCGCTACAGGTTCAGATTTTGATCTTACCAAGTATGGCCATTCGGTCCAACCAGAGTAATGCTGCAGGCTCATCTCGCAACAAAGGTCATTATGGTGGTGGGCTTGTCGAGTCTAGTCTCTATTTCCAACAGATACATCAACAACAGCACCAATTAAAACAGGGTTTAGGACATGTTGATCCCAATCTTCTTCTTTATAATTCAGAAGTTTCAAATTCTCCTACCTTTGCTCTTCAACTTGAGAAGGCCCTGGAAGAAATTAACCAGTACATTAAGTTTCAGGTAAGGGTTTATATACATTTGGTTCTATTTGTAATAATATTCTTTGTCAACAAATTTATGATTATCCATTTTGGTTATCACTAACAGGATGAGAGATTGAGATTTATGCTACAAGGGCATAAATCTCGTTCCCTTGAGATCCTGAGGTATAAAGATGAAGAAATTGCAAAAGCTATACAGAAAAAGGCAGAATTGGAAGTTTTTCTGGGAATATTAGAGACAAAAAATCAAGCTTTGCAGATGGCTGCTCAAGAAAAGAAGGAGATGGTATCATTTCTGTATAAAACTTTGGAGGAGATCAAAGATTCCAGGGAAGTGGTGGCGAATGATGCAGAGCCCTTCTGTGATGAAAGGAGATAAAACAAAAGATTAGAAGATGAAGGAAAAGAAGGAAAACAGGTAGAGCGTGGTGGGGTAGCCAACCTTGAACCTGAGGTCATGCTTTGTAAAAGCTGTCATTCTTGGAGATCTTGTACTGTGTTCCTTCCGTGCAGGCACCTTTCTCCTTCATGCAAAACTTGCGATGCAATACTGGATGCTTGCCCAGTCTGCAAGATGCCAAAAATGTATAGCATTGAAACTTTGTTGTTCTAAACTAATACTCCTATTTGGGCCCATTATTCTAAATTTACTTTTAATTTTCTTATTTAATAAAATGCCTTAGTACTTTAGTTAAACCTTTATGTATTTAGATTTATATGTATAAAAAAAAGCACTCAATACGAATTAGTCTCGTACATTTGTAGTGTGGGATTTCTACCATTGCACCTAGTCTCCCATGGTGGTCGACGTGCCGGACGTGTCTTATCAGTTTGGATAATTGTTTTAAAAATAATGTGAATATTGTTATAAACAATTTACTGGTTTTCCATATCCATTACGACCGTCGGAGACGTTATGACAGACGTTACGACCGTCAGAGACGTTATGACAAGTTCAACCTCACTGTCACATGGGTGGCTAACAGAAACCAACCACTGTATGATTCTTCTGGGGTTGTTACAATATCTGAAGATGGCAATCTTATGCTATTGAATGGGAAGAAACAAGTTCTTTGGTCATCAAATGTGTCAAATATTGCATCCAATTATACTTCCCAACTTTCAGATTATGGAACCTTCTCTTGCTGGATAACACAACAGGAAACACCATATGGGAGAGTTTTAACAATCCTTCAAATACTTTGTTACCCCATATGAAAATTACAAGCAACATTGTATTACCCCATATGAAAAAATTATAATGTGTGAAAGTAAACTGGCCTTGAAGGCTGATGCATGTAAGAGGGAAAAACAAAAATTTGTCACGCGGAAACATACATGCATATAGTGATTCATGCTTTAGGGGAGCATGATGATACATTGTTTTCGGCCTGATCGTCAGGGAGATCAAGTGTCAGGTCTGAAGGGTTCAAACCCTCTAACGTTGATCCACACCACCGTTCGTCAATGATGCAAGAACACCTTCTTGCAAGCCACCAGATGATCACCACAGTGAGGCTTGCTATACGCTCAATTGGTGAAGGTGGAGGCTAGGTTTAGTGTTTAGAAAGTGGAGTGAAACTACACTAAAGAAATGGCGCATGAGATGAGGAGTAGGCTAGGTTTTTGTGAAAAACCCTAAGGAAGAGAACTTTCTCCCTTTGTGCGCACCATAGGTCACTTAGTAGGAAAGAATGAGAAGATTTTCTCACTTGAAAATCTCACCAAATGTGCGCATGGTTGGAGGGAATCAAGGATTTGTTTGCAATTCAAAATTGTTAACCACCTCTCATTCGAATCCTTATAAGATTAGGTCATTATCCTTTCAAGATTCTGACCTAATGGTCATCACATGACCAACCATTTCATGCGCCCCAATCAGTCCCATTTTGAGTCCAGATATATTGAGTAGTTGCATTCAAATTTGAATCAACTAACTCACTGATTCTCTTAACCAACCAAATCAGAATCGTAGTACATTTAGTTGACAAAATGACACTCACTTTGCATCCAAATTTGCGAAACACTTCATCATTGGATAAGATCAAATATCTTTTTTTGATGCAGGGAATATGTTCCAATAAGTTCTCATCTTATCCTTTTGTTATGAAATAACTTTTCATAGCCAATTCAAATTCGAATTCAAACACTTGAATTCAAATGTTCAAACATTCAAATTCAAATTTAAAATTCAAATTTCAAATTCAAAATTTAAATTTCAAAATCCAATTTCAAAATTCAAATTCAAAATTCAAAATTCAAATGTTTGATAATTAATTTAACTAATTAAATTAATTAGTAATGTCTTGGACTATCCAAGCCCATTACATTGCTCCATGCGCCCTCCACCCTTTAGGTGGGCTTCCAAACAACTTCTTGGGCTAACAACCATTATTAGGCCCAATACCTTTAAAGCTAGTTCATCATGACTACAAGGTATTAGTGTGTGACCCATTAGGTCCAACTTAGCCTCTGACATAACTGGGCTTGGGCCCAACAAGCCCACAACCCAATTAATGATAACACAGAGCACTAGCAATGCTTTGTTGCCCCATAGCTAGTCAGATTAATGACTTGATCATCTTATTACACATATTTGGTTGCCGTATGCATTTCCCTTCATCAAGGTTATCCTCCCATTAACCTAGGGTAAGGAAATGTATCAATCCCTGCGGTTTAGGGTAAGCTTTATTCGAAATAGGGAATCTTCAATTTACTGATTCTAAAGGCAGATCATCTCCTGATCTCTTTTACTATGCATAGATTACCGAGTCCCCGTAAATGTCATCCCGATTTCTCCGGTTTACAGATAACCTAATCTCTCACAGAGATTTGACGAATTCCTTCAGCTTATCACCCTAGCCATGTGCTCTTTCAGGACACACCCAACAACAGTATACCTATGAGTCTCCATGTTTCAGGCAGACGAGGCATACAATCAAAGCATGCCTTCTTGAACACAGTCTACGTAATAACTTCTGGTCTAAGGAAAGACATACCCAAATATAAAGAGATTACTTTAATGACATTATCTGTGAGATTTCCTCATAGAGTCTCTTTTTGGGTCTGTTAAGTGCGAGCTATACTCTTATAGGTCCACCCACGACTTTAGCTAAGACATATCCATATCTGTAGCACATGAGGTCTTTACCTTGTATCCATATACAAGTAGGTAAGTCGTGCTAGTCTTACCCGAGATCACTGATCCCCAATTTCAGTGTCTCTAGACTAGGAACATATAATTAGGAATAGACATGTGATATCATTGAATCCTCATTATCGTGATCTCATCACAGATACTCAAGTGATACTTGTTCTATTCCAAGGGGTTTATCCATTTTGTTCATATAATATTAACAATAATATCGAGACATAATTTGAAACTGGATAAATATTGCTTTTATTCATTTGCGACAAATAGTTCTACATCTAGTGTCCTTTATTTAGAGTCAGTAAATTGAAGATTTCCCATTTCGAATAAAGCTTACCCTAAACCGCAGGGGTTGATACATTTCCTTACCCTAGGTTAATGGGAAGATAACCGAGACGAAGGGAAATACATACGGTAACCAAATATGTGCAATAGGATGATCAAGTCATTAATCTGACTAGTTCTGGGATAACAAAGCATTGCTAGTGCTCTGTGTTGTCATTAATCGGGTTGTGGGCTTGTTGGGCCCAAGCCCAGTTATGTCAGAAGTTAAGTTGGACCTAATGGGCCACACACTAACACCTTGTAGTCATGATGGACTAGCTTTAAATGTATTGGGCCTAATAATGGTTGTTAGCCCAAGAAGCTGTTTGGAAGCCCACCTAAATATGTGGGTGGTGCATGGAGCTTAGTAATGGGCTTGGATAGTCCAAGCCATTACTAATTAATTTAATTAGTTAAATTAATAATCAAATATCTGAATTTCGAATTTGAATTTTGAAATTTGAATTTGGAATTTGAATTTTGAATTTTGAATTTTGAATTTGAAATTTGAATTAGGAATTTGAATTTTGAAATTTGAATTTGAGATTTTGAATTTTGAATTTTGAATTTTGAATTTCGAATTTGAATGTTTGAACATTTGAATTCAAGTGTTTGAATTCGAATTTGAATTGGCTTTGAAAAGATGTTTCATAACAAAATGATAAGATAAGATCTTATTGGGTATTCCAAAAAAAAAAGATAAGATCTTATTGGAACATATTCCTTGGATCAAGAAGCATCTTTGGAGCACATTCTTGGGCTGTTTGGGGCGCATAATTGAGTGATAAGAATGTCATCTTATCACTTAAAACAAAGCTCCATTCAGATTTGGTGGTTGAAAGAATCAGTGGGTGAGTTGATTCAAATTTTGAATGCAACTACTCAATATATTTGGACCCCTTTTAGGGCTGAATTATGCGCATGAAAAGTATACTATATGATAGTTTATGAATTTAAGTTTAAATTATTTTGAACTTAGTTTCATGAGGATAAGATTGGAGGTTGTTGGCAAAATTGGTTTTGCAACAGCTCCACCTTATCCTCCCCTGATTCATGCGCAACATTCAAAGGATGTTGAAAGTTGGTTATTCATTTTGAATGATTTAATTCTATCCTCCTCTCCAAGATATGCGCATATATCACACTTGTTCTTCTCCTTAGGGTTTTTAGAAAACCTAGCCTACTCTCCTTCATCTCATGCACCATTCTGTAAGGTAGTTCACTACACCTTTCCAAACAGAATACCTAGCCTCCACCTTCACCACTTGTGCGCATAGCAAGCCTCACTGTGGTGTTCATCTGGTGGCTTTCAAGAAAGAGTTCTTGCATCATTGATGAACGGTGGTGTGGATCACCATTAGAGGGTTTGAACCCTTCAAGCCTGACATCTGACCTCCCTGACTGATCAGGGAAAAAACAAGGTAACATCATGCTGTCTTAAAGCATGAACCTATGTGTGCATGTATGTGTCCGCAGTAAAAATTTTGTTTTTACACCTTACATGCATCGGCCTTCAAAGGCCAGTTTACTTTCGAGTGGTATCAAAGCCCGGTTGCTTTACCATCGACGGTGATGGTACCTTGTTTGTGAAAGGGGTTTTTCACGGTCAAAATCTTTAAAGGGTTAAAGTTTAAATTCTGCATATGGATTTTGAATCACAAATATTTTAAGGTGTTAAAGTTTTTGTTTTTATGAACATGTAAATTTGATTCTGTGTTCATAAAACATTATGCATCATGGTTTAGTTTCTTTTTCTTTATGAAAGTTTTAAAAGGAACAACCTTTTTGAAAGGGTAGATTCGGCCATGGAGGGTACTAAGAGTACCTTTAATGTTTTCTTCTTTTTCTCCATGAATTGTGTCATGTTTATATGCATGAAATTTTTTGACAAAATTTATCATATAGTCACCTATATGATTCGGCCATGAAGGAGTTTGTGGCTACATGCATGGTTTAATTTTGTTTTCTTTAAGAAAGAATTAACAAAATTTGAATTAAAATTGTTTTTAAATTCGGCCAATGAGAAATTTAAGATTATGAATCTTGATGTTATTTTGATGTTTAAATGTTAAATGTCAAAATATATGTGAAAATATTATGTGATAATATAATGTTTGTGTTTGCAAGTTTTGAACTTTTCAGGTACAAACAGGAAGGGGATGGTGATGGTGCCCGGATTTGAATTTTTGAATTTTAAACTAATGTGTAATCGCGCCCTTTAATTTACAAGTGTATTTGTAATTTATTTTTTTTAATTTTGTCCCTCCAAAGATGTTTTGGAGTTTCTTTAATTATGTGTAATTAGAGAAATAGGCTAGTGGCGTATAGACGAAAAGCGGTCGTTGCTTAAAGAAGCAAAAAGGACAAAAGCGCGAGCACCATGACTATCTCAAAATAAACTGTTTATATGCATGTATGATTAGAACGTCTAGTATGCATGAATTGGGCAAACCGCGTTTTGTATGGTTATTATGTTTGTCCAAAAGCGACTAGTGTATACCGATAGATGTTTGACATAGGAAACGACTAGCATGATAACTTACAACATGCGTTTGATGGGACCTAATTAACCCTAAAATAAAAGGAACCCTTAAAAGGAATAAATAATTAAGCGTATGATTACCTCCCACCACCAATGCTACTCAAAACTCTTCTACATAGTGGTGCTCCACAACTCAGTTGGGACCCACTGTTTCGTTGAGTTAGAGTAGTGTTTGAAGTGTAAGACACTTAGGGTGCTGGTTTAATGCTTAACTAAGACATAAGTTGCAGGCACAACCGAGCTTATGTGCTTAGGGTAATGGTGCTAGGTTGGTTGCATGAGATGCACCACTAAGTGACAAAGAGTTGTCAACCTAATGTTAAGAGAGGGTATGAGATACTGTTGATAAAGATCACCCCATTATTTAAATTAATCTTGCGGTCTCAGACGGAGATTAAAATAAATAATCGCACTCTTAATCCCACTAAGGTAAAATCTAAATTAGATTAACCCTAAGTCAAAAGGAAGGGTCATTGACATAGATAAAATAGTGGGAGGGGCAAATTATTTAAAGTCTTTAATAATTTGCTTTTAACTACATAACCGTATATTAACTATAACTATCTTTACATCTTTTTCAGCTTATAGTATGACTAATCCACTGTCACTGCGTTCAATACTCGACACGAATAAACTGACCGGTTCAAATTTTATGGACTGGTATCAGAACCTAAGAATTGTTCTAAGGGCCGAAAAGATTGCCTACGTTTTAGATGCTATAATACCCGTAGCTCCACGGGAAGGGGAAGAAGGGTTTGCGGAATTTGATTTCGTAACCCATCAACAACACTTGGATGACAATGTGATGGCAGTATGCATCATGTTGGCATCCATGTCGCATGAACTGCAAAAGCAGCATGAGCATTATGGTACTGCTTCTTTGATAAATGGATTGTATGTGTTGGAAATGGGAAATGAAGTGCTCAATATAGATGTGAAACGACCTAGGATGGATAATCAATCTTATCTTTGGCACTGTAGACTAGGGCACATAAATGAAACAAGATTGTCTAGGATGCATAGAGATGGATACCTGGACTCCATGGATTTGGAATCCTATGGACAGTGTGAATCTTGTCTAGCTGGGAAAATGATTCGACAAAAGCCCAAAGGGCTTGAGAGTCATAGGGCTAGTGAGTTATTAGGACTCATTTATACTAATGTATGTGGCCGAATGTCTATTGAGGCTAGAGGTGGATATTCCTATTTCATTACCTTTACAGATGACAAATCAAGATTTGGGTATATATACCTAATGAGATATAAATTTGAAGCTTTTGAAAAGTTCAAAGAGTTTAGGAATGAAGTGGAGAAACAGCGTGGCAAGATGATTAAGACATTACGATCAGATCATGGTGATGAATATTTGAGCCACGAGTTTCAGGATTATCAGAGAGAAAATGGAATTCTCTTACAACTAACCGCTCCTTACACACCACACCAAAACGGTGTCTGCGAAAGGAGAGATAGGACCTTGTTAGACATGGTTAGGTCTATGATGAGTGAGACTCAACTTCCAAAATCATTTTGGGGATATGCCTTAGACACAGCGGCATACCTTCTAAATAGGGTACCTTCTAAATCTGTTCAGACCACACCATATGAGATATGGAGTGGTAAGAGACCCAACCTGAGTTACCTCAGGGTATGGGGATCGCCAGCTTATGTCAAAGCGTTGACATCAGACAAGCTTAGTGCTAAGAGTACTAAATGTCTATTTGTGGGGTATCCTAAAGGTACTAAGGGATACTACTTCTACTCCATGGAAGAACACAAAGTGTTTGTGTCAAAGAATGCTGAGTTCCTTGAGAAGGATTTGATCTCTCAAGGAGGCAGTGGGAGTAAGGTTGATCTTGAAGAAGTGCAAGATCCACAAGAACAGATTGAGGAACCCGAGTCTGCTCCGCAGGCGACGTTCTCCAATGGAGAAGTAAACACACAACTCCGTAGATCTACGAGGGTCATCCATCCACATGAAAGGTACGGGTTTGTGATTGAGAATCAGCAAACTGTTGAGGATGATGAACCTAGTAACTACGAGGAGGCGGTCAAAGATGTTGATGTTAGCATATGGGTGTCCTAGAAACAATCTTTTGATTAAATAAAGGACACTAGATGTAGAACTTTGTTTGTCGCAAATAAATGAAAGCACTATTTATTCAGTTTCATATTATGCCTCGATATTACTGTTAATATTATATGAACGAACTAGATAAACCCCTTGGAATAGAACAGGTATCTCTTGAGTATTGTGATGAGATCACGATCATGAGGATTCAAGGATATCGCATGTCTATTCCTAATTATATGTTCCTAGTCTAGAGACACTGAGTATGGGGATCAGTGATCTCGGGTAAGACTAGTACGACTTATCTACTTGTATATGGATACAAGGTAAAAACCTCATGAGCTGCAAATATGGAGATATCTTAGCTAAAGTCGTGGGTGGACCTATAAGAGTATAGCTCGCACTGAACAGACCCAAAAAGAGACTCTATGAGGAAATCTCATAGATAGTGTTATTAGAGTAATCTCTTTATGTTTGGGTATGTCTTTCCTTAGACCAGAAGTTATTACCCAGACTGTGTTCTTGAAGGCATGTTTTGATTGTATGCCTCGTCTGCCTGAAACATGGAGACTCATAGGTATACTGTTGGGCGTGTCCTTAAAGGGCACAGGGCTAGGGTGATAAGCTGAAGGAATTCGTCAAATTTCTGTGAGAGATTAGGTTATCTGTAAACCAGAGAAATCGGGATGACATTTACAGGGACTCGGGAATCTATGCATAGTAAAAGAGATCATGAGATGATCTGCCTTTAGAGTCAGTACATTGAAGATTCCCTATTTCGAATAAAGCTTACCCTAAACCGCAGGGGTTGATACATTTCCTTACCCTAGGTTAATGGGAAGATAACCGAGACGAAGGGAAATACATACGGTAACCAAATATCTGCAATAGGATGATCAAGTCATTAATCTGACTAGTTCTGTGGCAACAAAGCATTGCTAGTGCTCTGTGTTGTCATTAATTGGGTTGTGGGCTTGTTGGGCCCAAGCCCAGTTATGTCAGAAGCTAAGTTGGACCTAATGGGTCACACACTAACACCTTGTAGTCATGATGGACTAGCTTTAAAGGTATTGGGCCTAATAATGGTTGTTAGCCCAAGAAGTTGTTTGGAAGCCCACCTAAATAGGTGGGTGGTGCATGGAGCTTAGTAATGGGCTTGGATAGTCCAAGCCATTACTAATTAATTTAATTAGTGAAATTAATAATCAAATATTTGAATTTCGAATTTTGAATTGGAAATTTGAATTTTGAAATTTGAATTTGGAATTGGAATTTTGAAATTCTAATTTTGAATTTGAATTTTGAAATTTGGAATTTGAATTTGGAATTTGAATTTTGAAATTCGAATTTTGAATTTGAAATTTGAAATTTTGAATTTTGAATTTGAATGTTTGAACATTTGAATTTAAGTGTTTGAACATTTGAATTCAAGTGTTTGAATTCGAATTTGAATTGGATTTGAAAAGTTGTTTCATAATAAAAGGATAAGACAGGATCTTATTGGAACATATTCCTAGGATCAAGAAGCATCTTTGGAGCACATCCTTGGGCTATTTGGTGCACAAATTTGAGTGATAAGGATGTCATCTTATCACTTAAAATAAAGCTCCATTCAGATTTGGTGGTTGAGGGAATCAGTGGGTGAGTTGATTCAAATTTTGAATGCAACTACTCAATATATTTGGACCCCTTCTAGGGCTGAATTATGCGCATGAAAAGTATACTATATGATAGTTTATGAATTTAAGTTTAAATTATTTTGAACTTAATTTCATGTGGATAAGATTGGAGGTTGTTGGCAAAATTGGCTTTGCAACAGCTCCACCTTATCCTCCCCTGTTCCATGCGCAAGTTTCAAATAAGTTTGAAAGTTGGTTATTCATTTTGAATGAATTAATTCTCTCCTCCTCTCATCAAGGTGTGTGCATATATACTGGTTCCTCACCTTAGGGTTTTGTTAAGAAAACCTAGCCAACTCTCCTTCATCTCATGCACCATTCTGTAGGGTAGTTCACTACACCTTTCCAAATAGAATACCTAGCCTCCACCTTCACCACTTGTGCGCATAGCAAGCCTCACTGTGGTGTTCATCTGGTGGCTTTCAAGAATGGGTTCTTGCATCATTGACGAACGGTGGTGTGGATCACCATTAGAGGGTTTGAACCCTTCAAGCCTGACATCTGATCTCCCTGACTGATCAGGCCAAAAACAAGGTAACATCATGCTGTCTTAAAGCATGAACCTATGTGTGCATGTATGTTTCCGCAGTAAAAATTTTGTTTTTACACCTTACATGCATCGGACTTCAAAGGCCAGTTTACTTTCAAGTGGTATCAGAGCCAGGTTGCTTTACCATCGGCGGGTGATGGTAACTTGTTTGTGAAAGGAGTTTTTCACGGTCAAAATCTTTAAAGGGTTAAAGTTTAAATTCTGCATATGGATTTCGAATCACAAATCCTTTAAAGTGTTAAAGTTTTTGTTTTTATGAACATGTAAATTTGATTCTATGTTCATAAAACATTATGCATCATGGTTTAGTTTCTTTTTCTTTATGAAAGTTTTAAAAGGAACACCCTTTTTGAAAGGGTAGATTCGGCCATGGAGGGTACTAAGAGTACCTTGAATGATTTCTTATTTTTCTCCATGAATTGTGTCATGTTTATATGCATAAAATTTTGTGACAAAATTTATCATATAGTCAACTATATGATTTGGCCATGAAGGAGTTTGTGGCTACATGCATGGTTTAATTTTGTTTCCTTTAAGAAAGAATTAACAAAATTTGAATTAAAATTGTTTTTTTAAATTCGGCCAATTGAGAAATTTAAGATTATGAATCTTGATATTATTTTGATGTTTAAATGTTAAATGTCAAAATATATGTGAAAAATATTATGTGATGATATAATGTTTGTGTTTGCAAGTTTTAAACTTTTCAGGTACAAACAGGAAGGGGATGGTCATGGTGCCCGGATTTGAATTTCTTTGAATTTTAAATTAATGTGTAATCGCGCCCTTTAATTTACAAGTGTATTTGTAATTTAAATTTTGTAATTTTGTCCCTCCAAAGATGTTTTGGAGTTTCTTTAATTATGTGTAATTAGAGAAATAGGCTAGTGGCGTATAGACGACAAGCGGCCGTTGCTTAAAGAAGCAAAAAGGACAAAAGCGCGAGCACCATGACTATCTCAATATAAACTGTTTATATGCATGTATGATTAGAACGTCTAGTACGCATGAATTGGGCAAACCGCGTTTTGTATGGTTATTATGTTTGTCCAATAGCGACTAGTGTATACCGTTAGATGTTTGACATAGGTAACGACTAGCATGACAACTTACAATATGCGTTTGATGGGACCTAATTAACCCTAAAATAAAAGGAACCCTTAAAAGGAATAAATAATTAAGTGTATGATTACCTCCCACCACCAATGCTACTCAAAGCTCTTCTACATAGTGGTGCTCCACAACTCAGTTGGGACCCACTGTTTCGTTGAGCTAGAGTAGTGTTTGAAGTGTAAGACACTTAGGGTGCTGGTTTAATGCTTAACTAAGACATAAGTTGCAAGCACAGCCGGGCTTATGTGCTTAGGGTAATGGTGCTAGGTTGGTTGCATGAGATGCATCACTTTGTGACAAAGAGTTGTCAACCTAATGTTAAGAGAGGGTATGAGATACTGTTGATAAAGATCAACCCATTATTTAAATTAATCTTGCGGTCTCAGACGGAGATTAAAATAAATAATCGCACTCTTAATCCCACTAAGGTAAATCTAAAGTAGATTAACCCTAAGTCAAATAGGAAGGGTCATTGACTTAGATAAAATAGTGGGAGGGGAAAATTATTTAAAGTCTTTAATAATTTACTTTTAACTACATAACCGTATATTAACTAAAACTATATTTACATCTTTTCAGCTTTTATTATGACTAATCCACTGTCACTGCATTCAATTCTCGATACGAATGAACTGACCGGTTCAAATTTTATGGACTGGTATCGGAACTTAAGAATTGTTCTTAAGACCGAAAAGATAGCTTATGTCCTTGACACTGCTTTGCCTATTGCGCCTAAGGAAGGGGAAGATGGGTTCACGGAATTTGATTTCGAAACCCACAAGCAACACATGGATGATAATGTGTTGGCTTGTTGCATCATGCTGGCATCCATGTCGCCTGAACTGCGTAAACAGCACGAGCATATGGATGCCCCCTCTATTATCATGCATCTCAAGGAGCTGTATGATATTAAAGGCAGACATGAGAGGTATGAGACCTTTAGGGAATTGTTCCTGTGCAAGATGACTGAAGGCATGTGTTTTAACCGCCATGCACTGAAGATGATGGCACTCATTGAGAAGCTAGAGGGTCTAGGGTTCACAATGGATGCTGAATTAATTAATGACTTAGTTCTATCATCACTTCCTCCTTCTTTCAGTGAATTCATAATGGATTACAACATGCATAGAATGCTTGTGAGCTTGCCAGAGTTATTAAGGATGTTAACGACTGCTGAAATGTCTATCAAGAAGGATGAGACACAAGCTCTTATGATTGGTGGGCCTGAAAGGGCCATGGGTAAGGGCAAGGAGCCTGCAAAAGGCAACTCCCTTAAGCCCAAAGGTAAACCCAATAAGAAAAAGGGCAAAAAGAAAGGTAAGGGAGCACCCAAGGACAAAAGCGATGATGTGTGCTTCCATTGTGGCAAATATAGCCATTGGAAAAGGAATTGTCCAGACTACCTGAAGAGTGTGAAGGAGCATGGTGATGCTTCAACCTTAGGTATTCACATGATTGAGATAAATTGTTCTTATGCTAATCCGACTTTATAAGGTATTGGATACCGGTTATGGTTCTTATTATCTGCAATGTGTTGCAGGTGCTTAGAAGCCTAGAAGATTGAAGAAGAACGAGGTGGACCCCGCGCAGGTGATGAAGCAAGAGTTGCTGCTCATGCTGGTGGGGATGCCGACATCATTAGCCTACGGGCACCTTATTGCATTTGAATAATTGTCTTTATGTTCCCAGCATTTCTGAAAATATTATTTCTTGTTTAGAACAAGATGGTTTTGCTTTAACCATTAAGGATGGTACATTTTCTATCATTTTGAATGATATTGTTTTGGTATGTTTCTTTAATAAATGGCTTATATGTTTTGGAAATGGGAACTAAAGTGCTCAATGAAGATGTGAAATGACCTAAGATAGATAATCAATCCTATCTTTGGCACTATAGACTAGGGCACATAAATGAAACAAGATTGTCTAGGATTCATAGAGATGGATACCTGGACTCCAAGGATTTGGAATCCTATGGACAGTATGAATCTTGTCTAGCTGGGAAAATGATTCGTCAATGCCCAAAGGGCTTGAGATTCATAGGGCTAGTGAGTTATTAGAACTCATTCACTGTGATTTATGTGGCCCAATGTATATTGTGGCTAGAGGAGGAAACTCCTATTTCATTTACTGATGAAGTAGGGAAACAGCGTGGCAAGATGGTTAAGTCATTGCGATCAGATCGTGATGGTGAATATTTGAGCCATGAGTTTCGGGATTATCAGAGAGAAAAAAGAATTCTCTCGAAGTTGACTGCACTTAACACACCATACCAAAATAGTGTCAGGAGAAACAGGACTGTGTTAGACATGGTAAGGTCTATGATGAGTGAGACTCAACTTCCAAAATCGTTTTGGGGATATGCCTTAGACACAGCGGCAAACTTTCTAAATAGGGTACCTTCTAAATCTGTTCAGACCACACTATATAAGATATAGAATGGTAAGAGACCCAACCTGAGTTACCTTAGGGTATGGGGATCGCCGGCTTATGTCAAAGCGTTGGCATCAGACAAGCTTAGTGCTGTGAATACTAAATGTCTATTTGTGAGGTATCCCAAGGTTCTAAGGGATATTGGTTTTACTCCAGGAATGCTGAGTTCCTTGAGAAGGATTTGATCTCTCAAGGAGGCAGTGGGAGTAAGATTGATCTTGAAGAAGTGCAAGATCCACAAGAACAGATTGAGGAACCTGAGTCTGCTCCGCAGGCGACGTTCTCCAATGGAGAAGTAAACACACAACTCCGTAGATCTACGAGGGTCATCCATCCACCTGAGAGGTACGGGTTTGTGATTGAGAATCAGCAGATTGTTGAGGATGATGAACCAAGTAACTACGAGGAGGCGGTCAAAGATGTTGACTCCTCAAGATGGCTTGAAGCCATGGAATCTGAAATGGATTCGATGTATCAGAACAAGGTATGGACCTTGGTTCCTAAACCGCAAGGAATAGTTCCTATCGGTAATAAATGGGTCTTTAAAAGAAAGACTGATGCAGATGGCAACGTTCAGACCTACAAAGCTAGGTTGGTGGCGAAAGGGTATCGTCAAAGACATAGAGTTGACTATGATGAAACTTTCTCACCAGTTGCCATGATCAAATCTATTAGGATCATGCTTGCAATAGCAGCATACCACGACTATGTAATTTGGCAAATGGATGTCAAGACCGCCTTCTTGAATGGGTTCTTGAAGGAGGAAGTGTACATGACACAACCTGAAGGCTTTGAAATCAAAGATCAGGAGCATATGGTATGCAAACTACAAAGGTCAATATATGGGCTAAAGCAAGCATCAAGGAGTTGGAATATACGTTTTGATGAAGTCGTTAAGAGTAACGGTTTTATCAAGAACAAGGATGAACCTTGTGTTTACAGAAAGGTTAGTGGGAGTAATGTCGTCTTCCTAGTGCTCTATGTAGATGACATATTGCTAATAGGAAATGACATCCCCACATTAAAAATAACGAAAGAGTGGCTTTCAGAAAACTTTACCATGAAGGATTTGGGAGAGCCAGCCTTTATACTTGGTATAAAGATCTATAGAGATAGATCCAAGAGGCTGCTGGGTATATCTCAATCCACGTACGTTGACAAGATGCTAAAGAGGTTTAGCATGGAAGGGTCGAAAACGGGTTTTCTTCCTGTCAGTCATGGGGTACACCTATCAAGGGCTATGTGTCCTAAGTCACAGCCTGAGAAGGATTGCATGAGTGGAATTTCATACGCTTCGGCTATTGGATCCATCATGTATGCCATGATATGTACGAGACCAGATGTCTCATATGCTTTAAGCATTACGAGCAGATACCAGTCAGACCCTGGAGAGGGTCACTGGACAGCAGTCAAAACCATCCTTAAATACTTAAGAAGAACTAAGGATGTGTTTCTGGTCTATGGTGGGGTTAATGAGCTAACAGTGAAAGGGTTCACTGAAGCCAGCTTTCAAAGTGACAAAGATGACTATAAGTATTCACTGAAGGGGTTCACTGAAGCCAGTGTTCGTATTCACCTTAAATGGTGGGGCAGTACATTGGAAGAGTTCCAAGCAGGATACTAAAGCAGATTTAATGACAGAAGCTGAATACATAGCTGCTTCAGAAGCGGCTTAGGAGGCCGTGTGGATCAAAGAAGTTCATGTCTGAACTAAGGGTGGTTCCAAGCGTGGATGTGCCCATACAGTTGCTTTGCGACAACACTGGAGCCATTACGCAGTCAATGGAACCTAGGTCTCATCAAAGATCTAAACACGTGCGCCGCAGATATCACTTGATTAGAGTAATCAATGATAGGATGGATGTAAAAATGGATTATATTCCCACAGTTAAAAACCTGGCCGATTCTCTGACAAAGGTTGTTTCTCAGAGAAAACATGATAGTGATTATGTGGCTTTAGGTATACAACTTAGGTCTGATTGGCTCTAGGCCAAGTGGGAGCTTGTTAGCATATGGGTGTCCTAGAGACAACCTTTTGATTAAATAAAGGACGCTAGGTGTAGAACTTTGTTTGTCGCAAATAAATGAAAGCACTATTTATTCAGTTTCATATTGTGTTTCGATATTACTATTAATATTATATGAACGAACTGGATAAACCCCTTGGAATAGAACAGGTATCTCTTGAGTATCTGTGAAGAGATCACGATCATGAGGATTCAAGGATATTGCATGTCTATTCCTAATTATATGTTCCTAGTCTAGAGACACTGAGTTTGGGGATCAGTGATCTCGGGTAAGACTAGTACGACTTATCTACTTGTATATGGATACAAGGTAAAGACCTCATGAGCTGCAGATATGGAGATATCTTAGCTAAAGTCGTGGGTGGACCTATAAGAGTATAGCTCGCACTGAACAGACCCAAAAAGAGACTCTATGAGGAAATCTCACAGATAGTGTCATTAGAGTAATCTCTTTATGTTTGGGTATGTCTTTCCTTAGACCAGAAGTTGTTACCTAGACTGTGTTCTTGAAGGCATGTTTTGATTGTATGCCTCGTCTGCCTGAAACATGGAGACTCATAGGTATACTGTTGGGCGTGTCCTTAAAGGGCACTGGGCTAGAGTAATAAGCTGAAGCAATTCGTCAAATCTCTGTGAGAGATTAGGTTATCTGTAAATCGGAGAAATCGGGATGACATTTACTGGGACTCGGGAATCTATGCATAGTAAAAGAGATCATGAGATGATCTGCCTTTAGAGTCAGTAAATTGAAGATTCCCTATTTCGAATAAAGCTTACCCTAAACCGCAGGGGTTGATACATTTCCTTACCCTAGGTTAATGGGAAGATAACCGAGATGAAGGGAAATACATACGGTAACCAAATATGTGCAATAGGATGATCAAGTCATTAATCTGACTAGTTCTGGGGCAACAAAGCATTGCTAGTGCTCTGTGTTGTCATTAATTGGGTTGTGGGCTTGTTGGGCCCAAGCCCAGTTATGTCAGATGCTAAGTTGGACCTAATGGGTCACACACTAACACCTTGTAGTCATGATGGACTAGCTTTAAAGGTATTGGGCCTAATAATGGTTGTTAGCCCAAGAAGCTGTTTGGAAGCCCACCTAAATAGGTGGGTGGTTCATGGAGCTTAGTAATGGGCTTGGATAGTCTAAGCCATTACTAACTAATTTAATTAGTTAAATCAATAATGAAATATTTGAATTTCGAATTTTGAATTTGAAATTTGAATTTTGAAATTTGAATTTGGAATTTGAATTTTAAAATTCGAATTTTGAATTTGAAATTTGAATTTTGAATTTTGAAATTTGAATTTTGAAATTGGAATTTTGAATTTGAAATTTGAAATTTTAAATTTTGAATTTTGAATTTTGAATTTGAATGTTTGAACATTGAATTGAAGTGTTTGAATTCGAATTTGAATTGGCTTTGAAAAGATGTTTCATAACAAAAGGATAAGATAAGATCTTATTGGAACATATTCCTTGGATCAAGAAGCATCTTTGGAGCATATTCTTGGGCTGTTTGGGGCGCATATTTAAGTGATAAGAATGTCATCTTGTCACTTAAAACAAAGCTCCATTCAGATTTGGTGGTTGAGAGAATCAGTGGGTGAGTTGATTCAAATTTTGAATGCAACTACTCAATATATTTGGACCCCTTTTAGGGCTGAATTATGCGCATGAAAAGTATACTATATGATAGTTTATGAATTTAAGTTTAAATTATTTTGAACTTAGTTTCATGAGGATAAGATTGGAGGTTGTTGGAAAAATTGGTTTTGCAACAGCTCCACCTTATCCTCCCCTGATTCATGCGCAACTTTCAAAGGATTTTGAAAGTTGGTTTTCATTTTGAATGATTTAATTCTGTCCTCCTCTCCAAGGTGTGCGCATATATCACACTTGTTCTTCTCCTTAGGGTTTTTAGAAAACCTAGCCTACTCTCCTTCATCTCATGCACCATTCTGTAGGGTAGTTCACTACATCTTTCCAAACAGAATACCTAGCCTCCACCTTCACCACTTGTGCGCATAGCAAGCCTCACTGTGGTGTTCATCTGGTGGCTTTCAAGAAGGAGTTCTTGCATCATTGAAGAACGGTGGTGTGGATCACCATTAGAGGGTTTGAACCCTTCAAGCCTGACATTTGATCTCCCTAACTGATCAGGCCAAAAACAAGGTAACATCACGCTGTCTTAAAGCATGAACCTATGTGTGAATGTATGTTTCCGCAGTAAAAATTTTGTTTTTACACCTTACATGCATCGGCCTTCAAAGGCCAGTTTACTTTCAAAATGAACATGTGGATTTCTTGTGTTTGTACCTAGGGTTTTTTTCCAGTGGTGAAGGCATGGCTATGGTGGTTGAGATCGAGTTCGAGGGTGGAGTGAGCCATTCGGCGAGTCAACCCGGCCATATGATCTTCCTCGTCACTCTCGGTCTCGCTGGAGCCAACCACGAACTCAACCGGTGAACTCAGGTAGGGAAACAGAGCCCTCGAAATGGCGTCGAACGCGTCGTCATTCTTGGAGTTCAAACCAGTGAGTTTCTTATTATTGCTGTCAAACGACTTGTCATCATCGGTATGAAACTGAGGTGGGAGCCAGAACCCGCCATCATCCAATTTCTCAGCGATGAATTTGAATTTGAATTTGTGTTTGGGGAAGCCTGTAGAAAAGAACAAAGGGAAGTTGAGGCAGGTTTTGATTTTAACAAAACGTGAGGAAAAGGAGAACAGCCAACTACATAAGTCTTATTTATAGCCAAAGTCATAATTTATTTATTTAAAAAAATTATAATTTGTTTATTTAAAAAGAAAAATTAGCTTGTAGAATACACTTCACCATTACCAATGCAGAAAATAGTGGAGGGAGTTAAATAGCTGTTTTCCACAAACGAATTTTGAATTTCAAATATTATCTGACCTCTTTTACCATTTTCTTTTTACAAAAAGTAAGATTTTCAATAGAGGCAACTTTTCAAACTCTTGCCAAGTGTCAAGTGTGAATCCAAAGCTGAGGATGAAGGACAGGGCGACACGTCAGCTAAGTTTCCAATGGTGAGTTTAAGATTATATATATTAAGATGGTTTTGCTTTAACCATTAAGGATGGTACATTTTCTATCATTTTGAATGATATTGTTTTGGTATGTTTCTTTAATAAATGGCTTATATGTTTTGGAAATGGGAACTAAAGTGCTCAATGAAGATGTGAAATGACCTAAGATAGATAATCAATCCTATCTTTGGCGCTATAGACTAGGGCACATAAATGAAACAAGATTGTCTAGGATTCATAGAGATGGATACCTGGACTCCAAGGATTTGGAATCCTATGGACAGTATGAATGTTGTCTAGCTGTGAAAATGATTCGTCAATGCCCAAAGGGCTTGAGATTCATAGGGCTAGTGAGTTATTAGAACTCATTCACTGTGATTTATGTGGCCCAATGTATATTGTGGCTAGAGGAGGAAACTCATATTTCATTTACTGATGAAGTAGGGAAACGTCGTGGCAAGATGGTTAAGTCATTGCGATCAGATCGTGATGGTGAATATTTGAGCCATGAGTTTCGGGATTATCAGAGAGAAAAAAGAATTCTCTCGAAGTTGACTGCACTTAACACACCATACCAAAATAGTGTCAGGAGAAACAGGACTGTGTTAGACATGGTAAGGTCTATGATGAGTGAGACTCAACTTCCAAAATCGTTTTGGGGATATGCCTTAGACACAGCGGCAAACTTTCTAAATAGGGTACCTTCTAAATCTGTTCAGACCACACTATATAAGATATAGAATGGTAAGAGACCCAACCTGAGTTACCTTAGGGTATGGGGATCGCCGGCTTATGTCAAAGCGTTGGCATCAGACAAGCTTAGTGCTGTGAATACTAAATGTCTATTTGTGAGGTATCCCAAGGTTCTAAGGGATATTGGTTTTACTCCAGGAATGCTGAGTTCCTTGAGAAGGATTTGATCTCTCAAGGAGGCAGTGGGAGTAAGATTGATCTTGAAGAAGTGCAAGATCCACAAGAACAGATTGAGGAACCTGAGTCTGCTCCGCAGGCGACGTTCTCCAATGGAGAAGTAAACACACAACTCCGTAGATCTACGAGGGTCATCCATCCACCTGAGAGGTACGGGTTTGTGATTGAGAATCAGCAGATTGTTGAGGATGATGAACCAAGTAACTACGAGGAGGCGGTCAAAGATGTTGACTCCTCAAGATGGCTTGAAGCCATGGAATCTGAAATGGATTAGATGTATCAGAACAAGGTATGGACCTTGGTTCCTAAACCGCAAGGAATAGTTCCTATCAGTAATAAATGGGTCTTTAAAAGAAAGACTGATGCAGATGGCAACGTTCAGACCTACAAAGCTAGGTTGGTGGCGAAAGGGTATCGTCAAAGACATAGAGTTGACTATGATGAAACTTTCTCACCAGTTGCCATGATCAAATCTATTAGGATCATGCTTGCAATAGCAGCATACCACGACTATGTAATTTGGCAAATGGATGTCAAGACCGCCTTCTTGAATGGGTTCTTGAAGGAGGAAGTGTACATGACACAACCTGAAGGCTTTGAAATCAAAGATCAGGAGCATATGGTATGCAAACTACAAAGGTCAATATATGGGCTAAAGCAAGCATCAAGGAGTTGGAATATACGTTTTGATGAAGTCGTTAAGAGTAACGGTTTTATCAAGAACAAGGATGAACCTTGTGTTTACAGAAAGGTTAGTGGGAGTAATGTCGTCTTCCTAGTGCTCTATGTAGATGACATATTGCTAATAGGAAATGACATCCCCACATTAAAAATAACGAAAGAGTGGCTTTCAGAAAACTTTACCATGAAGGATTTGGGAGAGCCAGCCTTTATACTTGGTATAAAGATCTATAGAGATAGATCCAAGAGGCTGCTGGGTATATCTCAATCCACGTACGTTGACAAGATGCTAAAGAGGTTTAGCATGGAAGGGTCGAAAAGGGGTTTTCTTCCTGTCAGTCATGGGGTACACCTATCAAGGGCTATGTGTCCTAAGTCACAGCCTGAGAAGGATTGCATGAGTGGAATTCCATACGCTTCGGCTATTGGATCCATCATGTATGCCATGATATGTACGAGACCAGATGTCTCATATGCTTTAAGCATTACGAGCAGATACCAGTCAGACCCTGGAGAGGGTCACTGGACAGCAGTCAAAACCATCCTTAAATACTTAAGAAGAACTAAGGATGTGTTTCTGGTCTATGGTGGGGTTAATGAGCTAACAGTGAAAGGGTTCACTGAAGCCAGCTTTCAAAGTGACAAAGATGACTATAAGTATTCACTGAAGGGGTTCACTGAAGCCAGTGTTCGTATTCACCTTAAATGGTGGGGCAGTATATTGGAAGAGTTCCAAGCAGGATACTAAAGCAGATTTAATGACAGAAGCTGAATACATAGCTGCTTCAGAAGCGGCTTAGGAGGCCGTGTGGATCAAAGAAGTTCATGTCTGAACTAAGGGTGGTTCCAAGCGTGGATGTGCCCATATAGTTGCTTTGCGACAACACTGGAGCCATTACGCAGTCAATGGAACCTAGGTCTCATCAAAGATCTAAACACGTGCACCGCAGATATCACTTGATTAGAGTAATCAATGATAGGATGGATGTAAAAATGGATTATATTCCCACAGTTAAAAACCTGGCCGATTCTCTGACAAAGGCTGTTTCTCAGAGAAAACATGATAGTAATTATGTGGCTTTAGGTATACAACTTAGGTCTGATTGGCTCTAGGCCAAGTGGGAGCTTGTTAGCATATGGGTGTCCTAGAGACAACCTTTTGATTAAATAAAGGACACTAGATGTAGAACTTTGTTTGTCGCAAATAAATGAAAGCACTATTTACTCAGTTTCATATTATGTCTCGATATTACTATTAATATTATATGAACGAACTGGATAAACCCCTTGGAATAGAACAGGTATCTCTTGAGTATATGTGAAGAGATCACGATCATGAGGATTCAAGGATATTGCATGTCTATTCCTAATTATATGTTCCTAGTCTAGAGACACTGAGTTTGGGGATCAGTGATCTCGGGTAAGACTAGTACGACTTATCTACTTGTATATGGATACAAGGTAAAGACCTCATGAGCTGCAGATATGGAGATATCTTAGCTAAAGTCGTGGGTGGACCTATAAGAGTATAGCTCGCACTGAACAGACCCAAAAAGAGACTCTATGAGGAAATCTCACAGATAGTGTCATTAGAGTAATCTCTTTATGTTTGGGTATGTCTTTCCTTAGACCAGAAGTTGTTACCTAGACTGTGTTCTTGAAGGCATGTTTTGATTGTATGCCTCGTCTGCCTGAAACATGGAGACTCATAGGTATACTGTTGGGCGTGTCCTTAAAGGGCACTGGGCTAGAGTAATAAGCTGAAGCAATTCGTCAAATCTCTGTGAGAGATTAGGTTATCTGTAAATCGGAGAAATCGGGATGACATTTACTGGGACTCGGGAATCTATGCATAGTAAAAGAGATCATGAGATGATCTGCCTTTAGAGTCAGTAAATTGAAGATTCCCTATTTCGAATAAAGCTTACCCTAAACCGCAGGGGTTGATACATTTCCTTACCCTAGGTTAATGGGAAGATAACCGAGATGAAGGGAAATACATACGGTAACCAAATATGTGCAATAGGATGATCAAGTCATTAATCTGACTAGTTCTGGGGCAACAAAGCATTGCTAGTGCTCTGTGTTGTCATTAATTGGGTTGTGGGCTTGTTGGGCCCAAGCCCAGTTATGTCAGATGCTAAGTTGGACCTAATGGGTCACACACTAACACCTTGTAGTCATGATGGACTAGCTTTAAAGGTATTGGGCCTAATAATGGTTGTTAGCCCAAGAAGCTGTTTGGAAGCCCACCTAAATAGGTGGGTGGTTCATGGAGCTTAGTAATGGGCTTGGATAATCTAAGCCATTACTAACTAATTTAATTAGTTAAATCAATAATGAAATATTTGAATTTCGAATTTTGAATTTGAAATTTGAATTTTGAAATTTGAATTTGGAATTTGAATTTTAAAATTCGAATTTTGAATTTGAAATTTGAATTTTGAATTTTGAAATTTGAATTTAGAATTTGAATTTTGAAATTGGAACTTTGAATTTGAAATTTGAAATTTTGAATTTTGAATTTTGAATTTGAATGTTTGAACATTGAATTGAAGTGTTTGAATTCGAATTTGAATTGGCTTTGAAAAGATGTTTCATAACAAAAGGATAAGATAAGATCTTATTGGAACATATTCCTTGGATCAAGAAGCATCTTTGGAGCATATTCTTGGGCTGTTTGGGGCGCATAATTGAGTGATAAGAATGTCATCTTGTCACTTAAAACAAAGCTCCATTCAGATTTGGTTGTTGAGAGAATCAGTGGGTGAGTTGATTCAAATTTTGAATGCAACTACTCAATATATTTGGACCCCTTTTAGGGCTGAATTATGCGCATGAAAAGTATACTATATGATAGTTTATGAATTTAAGTTTAAATTATTTTGAACTTAGTTTCATGAGGATAAGATTGGAGGTTGTTGGAAAAATTGGTTTTGCAACAGCTCCACCTTATCCTCCCCTGATTCATGCGCAACTTTCAAAGGATTTTGAAAGTTGGTTTTCATTTTGAATGATTTAATTCTGTCCTCCTCTCCAAGGTGTGCGCATATATCACACTTGTTCTTCTCCTTAGGGTTTTTAGAAAACCTAGCCTACTCTCCTTCATCTCATGCACCATTCTGTAGGGTAGTTCACTACATCTTTCCAAACAGAATACCTAGCCTCCACCTTCACCACTTGTGCGCATAGCAAGCCTCACTGTGGTGTTCATCTGGTGGCTTTCAAGAAGGAGTTCTTGCATCATTGAAGAACGGTGGTGTGGATCACCATTAGAGGGTTTGAACCCTTCAAGCCTGACATTTGATCTCCCTAACTGATCAGGCCAAAAACAAGGTAACATCACGCTGTCTTAAAGCATGAACCTATGTGTGAATGTATGTTTCCGCAGTAAAAATTTTGTTTTTACACCTTACATGCATCGGCCTTCAAAGGCCAGTTTACTTTCAAAATGAACATGTGGATTTCTTGTGTTTGTACCTAGGGTTTTTTTCCAGTGGTGAAGGCATGGCTATGGTGGTTGAGATCGAGTTCGAGGGTGGAGTGAGCCATTCGGCGAGTCAACTCGGCCATATGATCTTCCTCGTCACTCTCGGTCTCGCTGGAGCCAACCACGAACTCAACCGGTGAACTCAGGTAGGGAAACAGAGCCCTCGAAATGGCGTCGAACGCGTCGTCATTCTTGGAGTTCAAACCAGTGAGTTTCTTGTTATTGCTGTCAAACGACTTGTCATCGTCGGTAAGAAACTGAGGTGGGAGCCAGAACTCGCCATCATCCAAATTCTCAGCGATGAATTTGAATTTGAATTTGTGTTTGAAGTGGAGGCAGGTTTTGATTTTAACAAAACGTGAGGAAAAGGAGAACAGCCAACTACATAAGTCTTATTTATAGCCAAAGTCATAATTTATTTATTTAAAAAAATTATAATTTATTTATTTAAAAAGAAAAATTAGCTTGTAGAATACACTTCACCATTACCAATGCAGTAAATAGTGGAGGGAGTTAAATAGCTGTTTTCCACAAACGAATTTTGAATTTCAAATATTATCTGACCTCTTTTACCATTTTCTTTTTACAAAAAGTAAGATTTTCAATAGAGGCAACTTTTCAAACTCTTGCCAAGTGTCAAGTGTGAATCCAAAGCTGAGGATGAAGGACAGGGCGACACGTCAGCTAAGTTTCCAATGGTGGGTTTAAGATTATATATATTAAGATTATTCTTCCCACCCATTTCAAATTTGAATTTTGAATTGAGAACATCATTAATACAGCTGTCTGCCACCAAATATTTTATAATGATTTAAAAGAAACTCCTTTTTTGCAGAAATTTTTATTTACTAAATAAAAAACATTTCCAAAAGAAGTAACTTTTCAAACTATCTCGAGTGTGAACACAAAACTGAGATTTAAGGATGAGGTGAAACGTCAGCAAAATTTCTAAAGTTTGGTTCTCCTTTCTATATATTAAGATGATAGTTTATGAATTTAAGTTTAAATTATTTTGAACTTAGTTTCATGAGGATAAGATTGGAGGTTGTTGGAAAAATTGGTTTTGCAACAGCTCCACCTTATCCTCCCCTGATTCATGCGCAACTTTCAAAGGATTTTGAAAGTTGGTTTTCATTTTGAATGATTTAATTCTGTCCTCCTCTCCAAGGTGTGCGCATATATCACACTTGTTCTTCTCCTTAGGGTTTTTAGAAAACCTAGCCTACTCTCCTTCATCTCATGCACCATTCTGTAGGGTAGTTCACTACATCTTTCCAAACAGAATACCTAGCCTCCACCTTCACCACTTGTGCGCATAGCAAGCCTCACTGTGGTGTTCATCTGGTGGCTTTCAAGAAGGAGTTCTTGCATCATTGAAGAACGGTGGTGTGGATCACCATTAGAGGGTTTGAACCCTTCAAGCCTGACATTTGATCTCCCTAACTGATCAGGCCAAAAACAAGGTAACATCACGCTGTCTTAAAGCATGAACCTATGTGTGAATGTATGTTTCCGCAGTAAAAATTTTGTTTTTACACCTTACATGCATCGGCCTTCAAAGGCCAGTTTACTTTCAAAATGAACATGTGGATTTCTTGTGTTTGTACCTAGGGTTTTTTTCCAGTGGTGAAGGCATGGCTATGGTGGTTGAGATCGAGTTCGAGGGTGGAGTGAGCCATTCGGCGAGTCAACTCAGCCATATGATCTTCCTCGTCACTCTCGGTCTCGCTGGAGCCAACCACGAACTCAACCGGTGAACTCAGGTAGGGAAACAGAGCCCTCAAAATGGCGTCGAACGCGTCGTCATTCTTGGAGTTCAAAACAGTGAGTTTCTTGTTGTTGCTGTCAAACGACTTGTCATCGTCGGTAAGAAACTGAGGTGGGAGCCAGAACTCGCCATCATCCAAATTCTCAGCGATGAATTTGAATTTGAATTTGTGTTTGGGGAAGCCTGTAGAAAAGAACAAAGGGAAGTGGAGGCAGGTTTTGATTTTAACAAAACGTGAGGAAAAGGAGAACAGCCAACTACATAAGTCTTATTTATAGCCAAAGTCATAATTTATTTATTTAAAAAAATTATAATTTATTTATTTAAAAAGAAAAATTAGCTTGTAGAATACACTTCACCATTACCAATGCAGAAAATAGTGGAGGGAGTTAAATAGCTGTTTTCCACAAACGAATTTTGAATTTCAAATATTATCTGACCTCTTTTACCATTTTCTTTTCACAAAAAGTAAGATTTTCAATAGAGGCAACTTTTCAAACTCTTGCCAAGTGTCAAGTGTGAATCCAAAGCTGAGGATGAAGGACAGGGCGACACGTCAGCTAAGTTTCCAATGGTGGGTTTAAGATTATATATATTAAGATTATTCTTCCCACCCATTTCAAATTTGAATTTTGAATTGAGAACATCATTAATACAGCTGTCTGCCACCAAATATTTTATAATGATTTAAAAGAAACTCCTTTTTTGCAGAAATTTTTATTTACTAAATAAAAAACATTTCCAAAAGAAGTAACTTTTCAAACTATCTCGAGTGTGAACACAAAACTGAGATTTAAGGATGAGGTGAAACGTCAGCAAAATTTCTAAAGTTTGGTTCTCCTTTCTATATATTAAGATATCTTTACTTTCTTTTAACAAAACTTTTTTTATCACTGAACCTAATCTTTACTTTCTTTAAAACCTACAACCATCTCATGCGGAAGTGACTAGGCAAGTTTTGGGAAAGGAAGATAAAAAAAAAATAAAAAACAGAAAAGGAAGATGAAGAAGACCCATTCTGAGTGCACCCAACAATCAGCAATCAGAGCATTCCAAGACGACACATCTCTCTCAGGCATTTCATCAAACAACCTCAAAGCATTATCATCATCCCCCACTCTCCCATACCCAGAAACCATTGTCGTAAAAGACACAACATTTTTCTCAAGCATTTCATCAAACACCTTCCTAGCATTCCCCACACCACCCAAAACCCTCGAGTAAGAGTCCACGAGCGCCGTTTGCACAACTGGGTAATCATCAAAACCCGATTTCAGGATCTGGGCATGCACCAAACCGGTGCCATCCCCCAAAGCAACCAAGAGTCCCTAATCCCACCCAGTTTGCCGTTCATAAAGGAACCGAAGGGTTTTTTCTTAAAAAATAAAAAAAGAAAACTAAAATTTTATTGAGAGAGAAGAAGTTTTATGAGAGAGAGAAACTATAAGATAGACCCCACTCTATTTTGTCTCTTTCGAGGCAGACACTTTTTTTTTACCTTTAAAACGAAAATCATTCCATTAAAAAAAAAGGTGGAACTCGTTCTCTTTCTTTTTCCTAATGAAATTTCATGCATTCTGATGTTTGTATCAAACAATTTAATAAAGAAATTATATTCCCAACAAAGCAATATATGACAAAACAAAAAACAAGCTTACCGAACATCAGAGAGAGAGAGAGGCTTACCGAACAACAGGGAGAGAGACCACACTTGTAGTAGGGTTTTACTCGCAACAGGGTTCTGACAATTTGTATTGCCTAATTCAAATTAACAAAATTATGGGGAAAATAGGCTTTCAGGAAAACGCAGAAGTTTTTCTACTATACTATTATTTTTCAACAATCCAAAAGTCTTCAAAAGTCCTCCCTAACATCTTTCCACCCAGCCTTTTAATAGGTAATACAAAAGTAACGAATCATAAAGGACCATTAATGATCTTAAAACTAAAACGTCTGCAATTTAAAATTAATAAATTGCCTTAAAAATAAAACGTCTGTAATGATAATAACTTATGACGACTTAATTGCATCACTTAACCAATCAATGATTATTATTTTCACAGATCAACGGTTATTATTTACTCCAATCAACGATTGAATTAAATTTATTAATTAATTATTAATTCGCAATAAATTATAACCATTGATTGATGAAAATCAACAGTTAAGATATGATAATAACATTATTTAGTTGAATATATCAATTGATTCAATTCCAATTTAATTTAAATTTTTTCAATATTTTCATTTGTTAAAATCCTTTTTATTAAAAGAAAGGAAGGCATTTCCATAAGGGATATATTGGTCCTAGAGTATTTTTTCATGTGAATAAACCCTAAATCCGTGTTTATGTTTACACCGGTAATAATTCATTTGAACCTATTATATTTACTGAATCAAACATGAATCTCTTGTAGTTCACATCCTTTTTATTTTAATTTCTTTTTTTTGTTTAAAATTTATGTGCTCAACATTTTATTCTATTTTTTATTAAACCACCAATGCTGAAAAAACAAATCTTATTATTTTTGCATCTTTTATATTGCATCCCAAAAAACACAAACTTGATTCTATTTGAAATTCTTTGATAGACACTGTTTATTATATTACTGTAATTAATATTAAATGTGTAATTTACGAGAATAGTGTTAGAAATACACTTATTCAAAAGGAATTCTTAATAAATACACGACTTTGTCAAAAAAATATGAAGTCTGTAACTCTTGAGAGGTACGTGTTACATGCTTGTACTTTTAATTCTTTGCATCACATATCATGGTTTTTATGTTTTCTTTTCCTTTTTTTAACTCATCTAAAACTCTAAATGCATTGCATACCAGAATGTAAAGGATCATACGTTGCAAATACTAAATGATCAACCATGAAGAATGATGATTGTATAAAAGATTGTTAAGCTAGAATTACAATTAAAAGCAAAAATAAAAAATAGTAAACTTAACATTATCATGATAAATGACAAGTGCTACAAAAAAAGAAACACACATTCATTGCATAACCGACCTAGGAATCTCTCAGAAAAAATAGAAGATTTATAATTGATTCCTCAATTCTGTAATTTTCAACTAAATAATTATAGCACCTTTTTTAGAGTACAAATAAATATGCGACAAAAAAAGTATTCTATAGGAGTGATAAATTATATGCAAACATTTGTGCATAGAAATGCTTCAAGAAACTCAAAAAAATTCGAGAATAAGAAACTAGTAAGAGAAGCTAAGTTGGAAAGAGCACAATAAGAATGAAGTCTAGGCATCAAAGAATAAAAGCAATTACATCCAACGTATACATAATTTTTCTGTCGTCTAATCCCACTAGATTGCTATAGTAGAACTCCAGACTAATGAAGAGGAACGCTCACCTATGATACATATATAGTGACAAAAAAAATCTTGACTACTCTTACATAATTCACATATTGACCCGAGAAACTCAACAAGAGTCACATAGCCGCCCGTTGTCAGCCAACATAACTAATTCTAGACGTAGATGGCAAACAAAGATGTTTACAGAAGATTGTGTGAAAAAAAAATCTTTGTTGTCATGAACATTATTTAAAAATTTGTGTGTTCTTGTTAAAATACCATCAAATTTTCCTTGTTATCATCATCTAATCTTTTATGACAAATGATATCATAGTACACCTCCTACGATTACATGACTTCCATCTACACCTAGCAATGTTACAGCTACGTTATCTCCAGGTATAGCAACATTGCAGGCATTAGAGTCACGCTCCAATGAACGTACTGTCCCCACAACAGCTGATGGCATAACTAAGACCTACAATATATAAATGATACAGTTATACAAAGAAAATAGTTTTATTTCGTGTCGTGTTAGAAGAGTTTAGGCATGTGATTTCATTCCATGCACCGCTATATTATACAGTAACCACATACAAAAAGGTTAAATTCCCAGGCTATAAAAACAAAATCCAAACTCCAAACACATCAATACTTTCTATCCAAAGACTGAAAAATTAAACAAAATTAAAATGGAGGCCACCATGGTACTCTTTTGCAGCACCTTTACGACCTGCATTATTGACCATCGGATCCATTACCTTGTTCATATTTTTACTAAAGCTATTACGGGTCTAATATGAAAGTAAAGTGGCCTTTGAAGGCCGATGCATGTAAGGTGTAAAACAAAAATTTTTACTGCGGAACATACATGCACACATAGGTTCATGCTTTAAGACAGCATGATGTTACCTTGTTTTTGGCCTGATTAGTCAGGGAGATCAGATGTCAGGCTTGAAGGGTTCAAACCCTCTAATGGTGATCCACACCACCGTTCGTCAATGATGCAAGAACCCTTTCTTGAAAGCCACCAGATGAACACCACAGTGAGGCTTGCTATGCGCACAAGTGGTGAAGGTGGAGGCTAGGTATTCTGTTTGGAAAGGTGTAGTGAACTACCCTACAGAATGGTGCATAGATGGAGGAGAGTTGGCTAGGTTTTCACAAAACCCTAAGGTGAGGAACAAGTGTTATGCGCACACTTGGAGAGGAGGAGGGATTTAAATCATTCAAAATGAAAACAAAATTTCAAAACCATTTGAAATTTGCGCATGGATTAGGGAGGATAAGGTGGAGCTGTTGCAAAACAAATTTTGCCAACAACCTCCAATCTTATCCACATGAAATTAAGTTCAAAATAATTTAAACTTAAATTCATAAACTATCATATAGTATATACTTTACATGCGCATAATTCAGCCCTAGAAGGGGTCCAAATATATTGAGTAGTTGCATTCAAAATTTGAATCAACTCACCCACTGATTCCCTCAACCACCAAATCTGAATGGAGCTTTGTTTTAAGTGATAAGATGTCATTCTTATCACTTAAACTTGCGCACCAAACAGCCAAGGAAGTGCTCCAAAGATGCTTCTTGATCCAAGGAATATGCTCCAATAAGATCCTGTCTTATCCTTTTGTTATGAAACAACTTTTCAAAACCAATTCAAATTTGAATTCAAACACTTGAATTCAAACGTTCAAACATTCAAATTCAAAATTCAAAATTCAAAATTTCAAATTTCAAATTCAAAATTCGGATTTCAAAATTCAAATTCAAATTCAAATTTCAAAATTCAAATTTCAAATTCAAAATTCGAATTTCGAAATTCAAATTCTAAATTCAAATTTAAAAATTCAAATTTCAAACTCAAAATTCGAAATTCAAATATTTGATTATTAATTTAACTAATTAAATTAATTAGTAATGGCTAGGACTATCCAAGCCCATTACTAAGCTCCATGCACCACCCACCCATTTAGGTGGGCTTCTAAACAGCTTCTTGGGCTAACAACCATTATTAGGCCCAATACTTTAAAGCTAGTCCATCATGACTACAAGGTGTTAGTGTGTGACCCATTAGGTCCAACTTAGCTTCTGACATAACTGGGCTTGGGCCCAACAAGCCCACAACCGAATTAATGACAACACAGAGCACTAGCAATGCTTTGTTGCCCCAGAACAAGTCAGATTAATGACTTGATCATCCTATTGCACATATTTGGTTACTGTATGTATTTCCCTTCGTCTCGGTTATCTTCCCATTAACCTAGGGTAAGGAAATGTATCAACCCCTGCGGTTTAGGGTAAGCTTTATTCGAAATAGGGAATCTTCAATTTACTGACTCTAAAGGCAGATCATCTCATGATCTCTTTTACTATGCATAGATTCCCGAGTCCCTGTAAATGTCATCCTGATTTCTCCGGTTTACAGATAACCTAACCTCTCATAGAGATTTGACGAATTCCTTCAGCTTATTACCCTAGCCCTGTGCCCTTTAAGGACACGCCCAACAGTATACCTATGAGTCTGCATGTTTCAGGCAGACGAGGCATACAATCAAAACATGCCTTTAAGAACACAGTCTAGGTAATAACTTCTGGTCTAAGGAAAGACATACCCAAACATAAAGAGATTACTCTAATGACACTATCTGTGAGATTTCCTCATAGAGTCTCTTTTGGGTCTGTTCAATGCGAGCTATACTCTTATAGGTCCACCCACGACTTTAGCTAAGATATCTCCATATCTGCAGCTCATGAGGTCTTTACCTTGTATCCATATACAAGTAGATAAGTCGTACTAGTCTTTACTCGAGATCACTGATCCCCAAATTCAGTGTCTCTAGACTAGGAACATATAATTAGGAATAGACATGCAATATCCTTGAATCCTCATGATCGTGATCTCATCACAGATACTCAAGAGATACATGTTCTATTCCAAGGGGTTTATCCAGTTCGTTCATATAATATTAACAGTAATATCGAGACACAATATGAAACTGAATAAATAGTGCTTTCATTTATTTGTGATAAACAAAGTTCTATATCTAGTGTCCTTTATTTAATCAAAAGATTGTCTCTAGGACACCCATATGCTAACAAGCTCCCACTTGGCCTAGAGCCAATCAGACCTAAGTCGTATGCCCAAAGCCTCATAATGACTATCATGTTTTCTCTGAGAAACAGCCTTTGTCAGAGAATCGGCCAGGTTATCGTCTGTGGGAACATAATCCATTTTTACATCATTCCTATCAATGATTTCTCTAATCAAATGATATCTGTGGAACACGTGTTTAGATCTTTGATGAGACCTAGGTTCCTTTGACTGCGCAATGGCTCCTGTGTTGTCGCAAAGCAACTGTATGGGCTCATCCACGCTTGGAACCACCCTTAGTTCATTTACAAACTTCTTGATCCACACTGCCTCCTTAGCTGCTTCTGAAGCAGCTATATATTCAGCCTCTGTCGTTGAATCTGCTGTTGTCTCCTGCTTGGAACTTTTCCAAGACACTGCCCCACCATTTAAGGTGAATACGAATCCTGACTGTGACTTGCAGTCATCTTTGTCACTCTGAAAGCTGGCATCAGTGAACCCTTTCACTGTTAACTCATTAACCCCACCATAGACCAGAAACGCATCCTTAGTTCTTCTTAAGTATTTAAGGATGGTTTTGACTGCCGTCCAGTGACCCTCTCCAGGGTCTGACTGGTATCTGCTCGTAATGCTTAAAGCATATAAGACATCTGGTCTCGTACATATCATGGCATACATGATGGATCCAATAGCCGAAGCGTATGGAATTCCACTCATGCGGTCCTTCTCAGGCTGTGACTTAGGACACATAGCCCTTGATAGGTGTACCCCATGACTGACAGGAAGAAAACCCCTTTTCGACCCTTCCATGCTAAACCTCTTTAGCATCTTGTCAACGTACGTGGATTGAGATAAACCCAGCAGCCTCTTGGATCTATCTCTATAGATCTTTATACTAAGTATAAAGGTTGCCTCTCCCAAATCCTTCATGGTAAAGTTTTCTGAAAGCCACTCTTTCGTTATTTTTAATGTGGGGATGTCATTTCCTATTAGTAATATGTCATCTACATAAAGCACTAGGAAGACGACATTACTCCCACTAACCTTTCTATAAACACAAGGTTCATCCTCGTTCTTGATAAAACCGTTACTCTTAACGACTTCATCAAAACGTATATTCCAACTCCTTGATGCTTGCTTTAGCCCATATATTGACCTTTGTAGTTTGCATACCATATGCTCCTGATCTTTGTTTTCAAAGCCTTCAGGTTGTGTCATGTACACTTCCTCCTTCAAGAACCCATTCAAGAAGGCGGTCTTGACATCCATTTGCCAAATTTTATAGTCGTGGTATGCTGCTATTGCAAGCATGATCCTAATAGATTTGATCATGGCAACTGGTGAGAAAGTTTCCTCATAGTCAACTCCTTGTCTTTGACGATACCCTTTCGCCACCAACCTAGCTTTGTAGGTCTGAACGTTGCCATCTGCATCAGTCTTTCTTTTAAAGACCCATTTATTACCGATAGGAACTATTCCTTGCGGTTTAGGAACCAAGGTCCATACCTTGTTCTGATACATCGAATCCATTTCAGATTCCATGGCTTCAAGCCATCTTGAGGAGTCAACATCTTTGACCGCCTCCTCGTAGTTACTTGGTTCATCATCCTCAACAGTTTGCTGATTCTCAATCACAAACCGTACCTTTCAGGTGGATGGATGACCCTCGTAGATCTACGGAGTTGTGTGTTTACTTCTCCATTGGAGAACGTCGCCTGCGGAGCAGACTCGGGTTCCTCAATCTGTTCTTGTGGATCTTGCACTTCTTCAAGATCAATCTTACTCCCACTGCCTCCTTGAGAGATCAAATCCTTCTCAAGGAACTCAGCATTCTTTGACACAAACACTTTGTGTTCTTCCATGGAGTAGAAGTAGTATCCCTTAGTACCTTTAGGATACCCCACAAATAGACATTTAGTACTCTTAGCACTAAGCTTGTCTGATGTCAACGCTTTGACATAAGCTGGCGATCCCCATACCCTGAGGTAACTCAGGTTGGGTCTCTACCACTCCATATCTCATATGGTGTGGTCTGAACAGATTTAGACGGTACCCTATTTAGAAGGTATGCCGCTGTGTCTAAGGCATATCCCCAAAACGATTTTGGAAGTTGAGTCTCACTCATCATAGACCTAACCATGTCTAACAAGGTCATATTTCTCCTTTCGGAGACACCGTTTTGGTGTGGTGTGTAAGGAGCGATAAATTGTGAGAGAATTCCATTTTCTCTCAGATAACCCTGAAACTCGTGGCTCAAATATTCACCACCACGATCTGATCGTAATGTCTTAATCATCTTGCCACGTTTCTCCACTTCATTCCTAAACTCTTTGAACTTTTCAAACGCTTCAGATTTATATCTCATTAGGTATATATAGCCAAATCTTGATTTGTCATCTGTAAAGGTAATGAAATAAGAATATCCACCTCTAGCCTCAATAGACATTGGGCCACATACATCAGTATGAATGAGTTCTAATAACTCACTAGCCCTATGACTCTCAAGCCCTTTGGGCTTTTGTTGAATCATTTTCCCAGCTAGACAAGATTCACACTGTCCATAGGATTCCAAATCCATGGAGTCCAGGTATCCATCTCTATGCATCCTAGACAATCTTGTTTCATTTATGTGCCCTAGTCTACAGTGCCAAAGATAAGATTGATTATCCGTCCTAGGTCGTTTCACATCTATATTGAGCACTTCATTTCCCATTTCCAACACATACAATCCATTTATTAAAGAAGCAGTACCGTAAACCATATCATTCAAAATGATAGAAAAAGTACCATCCCTAATACTGAAAGTATAACCATCTTGTTCTAAACAAGAAATTGAAATAATGTTTCTAGAAATATGCGGAACATAAAGACAATTATTCAAATGCAATAAAAGGCCCGTAGGCAAAATAAGGTCAGCATCTCCAACTGAATGAGCAGCAACTCTTGCTCCATTACCAACGCGGAGATCCACCTCGTTTCTATCCAATCTCCTTGGGCTCCTAAGTACCTGCAACATATTGCAGATATGAGAACCGCATCCGGTATCCAATACCCATGAGGATGGATTAGCATAAGAATAATTTATCTCAATCATGAAAATACCTGAGGCAGAAGCATCACCATGCTTCTTGTCCTTCACATTGTTCAGGTAGTCTGGACAATTCCTCTTCCAGTGGCCTTTCTTGCCACAATGGAAGCACTCAGCATCACCCTTGTCCTTAGGTGCCTTCTTACCCTTCTTCTTTCCCTTCTTCTTCTTGGATTTTCCTTTGGGCTTAAGGGGGTCACCTTTTGCAGGCTCCTTACCCTTTCCCTTGGCCTTGCTAGGCCCACCAATCAAAAGAGCCTGTGTCCTATCCTTCTTGATAGACACTTCAGCTGTTGTTAACATGCTTAACAACTCAGGCAAGCTCACTTGCATCCCATGCATATTGTAATTCATGATGAATTGACTGAAGGAAGGTGGAAGTGAGGTGAGGACTAAGTCATTACTTAGCTCGGCATCCATGATGAAGCCTAGGTTTCCTAGCTTCTCAATCAGCCCGATCATCTTGAGAACATGGCTGCCAACAGACATGCTCTCAGTCATCCTACAAGAGAACAGTTCTCTTGAGGCCTCATACCTCTCATGCCTGCCTTTAATATCATACAACTCCTTGAGATGTACGATAATAGAGGGAGCATCCATATGCTCATGCTGCTTTTGCAGTTCAGGCGACATGGATGCCAACATGATGCATACTGCCATCACATTGTCATCCAAGTGCTGTTGGTGGGTTACGAAATCAAATTCCGCAAACCCTTCTTCCCCTTCCCGTGGAGCTACGGGTATTACAGCATCTAAAACGTAGGCAATCTTTTCGGCCCTTAGAACTATTCTTAGGTTCCGATACCAGTCCATAAAATTTGAACCGGTCAGTTTATTCGTATCGAGTATTGAACGCAGTGACAGTGGATTAGTCATACTATAAGCTGAAAAGGATGTAAAGATAGTTTTAGTTAATATACGGTTATGTAGTTAAAAGCAAATTATTAAAGACTTGAAATAATTTGCCACTCCCACTATTTTATCTATGTCAATGACCCTTCCTTTTGACTTAGTGTTAATCTACTTTAGATTTTACCTTAGTGGGATTAAGAGTGCGATTATTTATTTTAATCTCCGTCTGAGACCGCAAGATTAATTTAAATAATGGGTTGATCTTTATCAACAGTATCTCACACCCTCTATTAACATTAGGCTGACAACTCTTTGTCACTTAGTGGTGCATCTCATGCAACCAACCTAGCACCATTACCCTAAGCACATAAGTCCGGCTGTGCCTGCAACTTATGTCTTAGTTAAGCATTAAACCAGCACCCTAAGTGTCTTACACTTCAAACACTACTCTAGCTCAACGAAATAGTGGGTCCCAACTGAGTTGTGGAGCACCACTATGTAGAAGAGTTTTGAGTAGCATTGGTGGTGGGAGGTAATCATATGCTTAATTATTTATTCCTTTTAAGGATTCCTTTTATTTTAGGGTTAATTAGGTCCCATCAAACGCATATTGTAAGTTATCATGCTATTCGTTACCTATGTCAAACATCTATCGGTATACACTAGTCGCTATTGGACAAACATAATAACCATACAAAACGCGGTTTGCCCAATTCATGCATACTAGACGTTCTAATCATACATGCATATAAACAGTTTATATTGAGATAGCCATGGTGCTCGCGCTTTTGTCCTTTTTGCTTCTTTAAGCAACGGCCGCTTGTCGTCTATACGCCACTAGCCTATTTCTCTAATTACAAATAATTAAAGAAACTCCATAACATTTTGGAGGGACAAAATTATAAAATTTAAATTTCAAATACACTTGTAAATTAAAATGCGCGATTACACATTAATTTAAAATTCAAAAAAATTCAAATCTGGGCACCATGACCATCCCCTTCCTGTTTGTACCTGAAAAGTTCAAAACTTGCAAACACAAACATTATATTATCACATAACATTTTCACATGTATTTTGACATTTAACATTTAAACATCAAAATAACATCAAGATTCATAATCTTAAATTTCTCATTGGCCGAATTTAAAAAACAATTTCAATTCAAATTTTGTTAATTCTTTCTTAAAGAAAACAAAATTAAACCATGCATGTAGCCATAAACCCCTTTATGGCCGAATCATATAGGTGACTATATGATAAATTTTGTCACAAAATTTCATGCATATAAACATGACACAATTCATGGAGAAAAATAAGAAATCATTCAAGGTACTCTTAGTACCCTCCATGGCCGAATCTACCCTTTCAAAAAGGGTGTTCCTTTTAAAACTTTCATAAAGAAAAAGAAACTAAACCATGATGCATAATGTTTTATGAACACAGAATCAAATTTACATGTTCATAAAAACAAAAACTTTAACACTTTAAAGGATTTGTGATTCAAAATCCATATGCAGAATTTAAACTTTAACCCTTTAAGATTTTTGACCGTGAAAAACTCCTTTCACAAACAAGGTACCATCACCCGTCGATGGTAAAGCAACCGGGCTCTGATACCACTTGAAAGTAAACTGGCCTTTGAAGGCCGATGCATGTAAGGTGTAAAACAAAAAATTTTACTGCGGAACATACATGCACACATAGGTTCATGCTTTAAGACAGCATGATGTTACCTTGTTTTTGGCCTGATCAGTCAGGGAGATCAGATGTCAGGCTTGAAGGGTTCAAACCCTCTAATGGTGCAAGAACCCTTTCTTGAAAGCCACCAGATGAACACCACAGTGAGGCTTGCTATGCGCACAAGTGGTGAAGGTGGAGGCTAGGTATTCTGTTTGGAAAGGTGTAGTGAGCTACCCTACAGAATGGTGCATAGATGGAGGAGAGTTGGCTAGGTTTTCACAAAACCCTAAGGTGAGGAACAAGTCATGCGCACACTTGGAGAGGAGGAGGGATTTAAATCATTCAAAATGAAAACAAAATTTCAAAACCATTTGAAATTTGCGCATGGATTAGGGAGGATAAGGTGGAGCTGTTGCAAAACAAATTTTGCCAACAACCTCCAATCTTATCCACATGAAATTAAGTTCAAAATAATTTAAACTTAAATTCATAAACTATCATATAGTATATACTTTTCATGCGCATAATTCAGCCCTAGAAGGGGTCCAAATATATTGAGTAGTTGCATTCAAAATTTGAATCAACTCACCCACTGATTCCCTCAACCACCAAATCTGAATGGAGGTTTGTTTTAAGTGATAAGATGACATTCTTATCACTTAAACTTGCGCACCAAACAGCCAAGGAAGTGCTTCCAAAGATGCTTCTTGATTCAAGGAATATGCTCCAATAAGATCCTGTCTTATCCTTTTGTTATGAAACAACTTTTCAAAACCAATTTAAATTCGAATTCAAACACTTGAATTCAAACATTCAAACATTCAAATTCAAAATTTCAAATTTCAAATTCAAAATTCGAATTTCAAAATTCAAATCCAAATTCAAATTTCAAATTTCAAATTTCAAATTTCAAATTCAAAATTCGAATTTCGAAATTCAAATTCTAAATTCAAATTTCAAAATTCAAATTTCAAACTCAAAATTCGAAATTCAAATATTTGATTATTAATTTAACTAATTAAATTAATTAGTAATGGCTTGGACTATCCAAGCCCATTACTAAGCTCCATGCACCACCCACCCATTTAGGTGGGCTTCCAAACAGCTTCTTGGGCTAACAACCATTATTAGGCCCAATACTTTTAAAGCTAGTCCATCATGACTACAAGGTGTTAGTGTGTGACCCATTAGGTCCAACTTAGCTTCTGACATAACTGGGCTTGGGCCCAACAAGCCCACAACCCAATTAATGACAACACAGAGCACTAGCAATGCTTTGTTGCCCCAGAACTAGTCAGATTAATGACTTGATCATCCTATTGCACATATTTGGTTACCGTATGTATTTCCCTTCGTCTCGGTTATCTCCCATTAACCTAGGGTAAGGAAATGTATCAACCCCTGCGGTTTAGGGTAAGCTTTATTCGAAATAGGGAATCTTCAATTTACTGACTCTAAAGGCAGATCATCTCATGATCTCTTTTACTATGCATACCGGGTCCCTGTAAATGTCATCCCGATTTCTCCGGTTTACAGATAACCTAATCTCTCACAGAGATTTGACGAATCACCACCACGGCCTTGGCTACCTCAAAGTCGGTCGTCGTTTGGTCAAGCTGAGACCGGAGTTCCTGAAGTTGGGTGTCCTTGTCTCCCAGGGATTTAGAGAAGGTTTCCTTCTCAGCGCTCAGCTCGTTGGCCTTGGTGTTGGCCAATTCCAAACTTTTCTTCGCCGTCTCCACCTCCTTGTGCAGCTCTCCAACTTTGGCCTCTAAGTCTGACTTTGACTGCTCTAGCTCCGCGACCTTAGACGAAAGAGACGACTTGGCCGCATTAGCCTGGTCCAAGTTTTGAAGGAGGTCTTAGAAGATTTGAATTAATGAGGTCGTCTTCAAGGCATCCTCCTCCATCCGCTTTAGCATGGCCCTTACACTGGAAGTCAGGCCAGAGTTCATAAAGAGACTTGGAGGGGGTTTCAAAGCTGCCCTAAGGCGGTCAGAGACACCCGATCTCCATAACTCCCCTGGCTCTAAGCTAAGGAGATTACTCTGGGCAGCAGGAATAGGAGTTGGACTCGGCGAAGAGGGGGCAACAGGAACAGGAACCTCAGCCGGAACCACCTCGGCATTAGACGAGTCCTCACCCAGGATAATATCTATCTGTCGTCGCTTAGAAGCTTCGGGTTCGAGAGGGGCAGCCTCTCGAGACTTTCCTTTACGGGATTTCTTGGGTAGATATTTCTTGTATTCGGCCGACGTCATGCCAACTGTAAACAAAGAACAAACTCGAATCAGGGTGTTACAAAAAAGATAGTTATCAAATGTAATATAAACTTGACATACATACCGAGCTCATAAATGGCATCGTCTCCAAACTTATCTACTATCCGACTTAAGTCGATGATGCCATAATCATCAACATATTCAATTATAATTCGCACCGCAAACCTTTCATCTCTGGAAAGTGCGGAATCATCTAAATCAGATGGTAAGAGGCCTGGACTCCAAGAAAAAGGGACAGAGTCATCAGAACTACTAAGGAGATCGACAAAAGGCACCTGACTAGATGCCGAGTCATCAAAGTTTGAAGGGACATCCAACGTGGGAAAACCCAGGTCGGATGAGGAAATGCTGGAAGAACTATTACTCAACTGGAAGGGTGGGATCCGGTTTAAAACAGACCCCGAACCTTGACCAAGCGGTAAAGGTGGAAGAATGAAGGATAGAGGAACTGGCTCAGAAAAAGAACTCGATCTAGAAATTGAGGATTGGGGAATCGAGGAGGACATATTTCTATTTAAAGATGGTTGGGCGTGTTCACCCCTTCTTCCCCTCCGGCCTCTACCTCTCCTACCACGAGCACCTCTGGAGGTCTTACGACCTCCTCGGTGACTTCAGAGAAGCTACTGGAGCCTCTCCTCTTCGCTGTACTCTCTGCCGTAAAACCAATATTGAACCGATCTCGGCAACCTCCCTATCATGTCTTCAGACACCTCTCTACTATCATTTCGGCCACTAGAACTACCAGGAGTGTCCATTACCCACTTAAAGAGTGAGAAAGACAGGAAACACTCCTCCCCAACAGGAAAATGAACAAATATGCGAATCAAAAACAGGAAAAATAGAAGTCTACAAAGAAAAAAGAAAGATACCTGGTTGAAAAATGAAGAGAAGAAGTAGCGAATGAAGAGTGTCTTGACAATGGAGAAATATAGGAAAAACCCTATGAAGTGCGTAAGAAAGCAGAAAGTAAGAGAGAAACCAGGCAGTGGCAAACTGGTATATATAGAGGGCTGAAGGAGTAGGAAGTGCAAAGGCCAAAGGGGGGTCTTCGAAGCGTCTGGTGAATCAGGGGCAAAATAGGAGTTTCGCCGCCCTGCACGCCCTGCAATTCCTGCACACATTCAATGCTCTCAATCATGGCCTATGCTAGGCTCAGTGTAGTGCACCCTGCACGATGCGCGAAATGCCAATAAATGGAATACACGTGTTCTGTTATAACCGTCACTGCAGGTGTGAAATGAAAGGTCAGAAAGGTGTAATGAAATGAAAGGTCATGCCAATAAATTCCGACATTCAAAATCTGCTGACCTCACCAATTTGATCAAGAATCATAACATGAAGATTTGAACGGAGTCACGACCTCCGACCTAGTTGACACATAGGGAATAAGTTAAAGGAATGGCAAGGTCAAAGATGACCAATTAAGCAAGAGATCATCTCGGCATTCCGACATACGGGATACCGAGCTGGGGGGCAACTGTTACGGATAAGTTTCTCCCTGAAACTGCCACCCTAGGATATCTCATTCGGAGATACTGCCAAATCTCAACAGTTGGAACAAACTGATTGAGGCCGACTAAGTCGGACCGAATCTCAACTGGGGGAGCTCAGCGACTGGAAACCTAGCCAGGTAACCCTATAAATAAGAGCTCAGACATCCCAGGTACTCACCTCTGAATCGCCTTGCTTATTCCACTCATTGTGCACACACCACTCCTTGGTTGTAAAACCTATTGCTTGTGCGCAGTGATTGGGACCTCGACATTTAAGCCTAGTATATCAGACATATACACTATCTCTGAGCGCATACCATTTGGTATAGAAATACGGTCTACCTCGGACCTAACACAAGTATTTAGACCAAATTAATCTCATGTCTACCCTCAAGAATTAAAAAGCTATTATTGTTATTTTTTAGTTTGCATCCCCTTACATTTTGGATAGGAAGATTAGTCCATTTCCTTACATAATTTTTAAGGATTAACGTTTTTCTGCAACCAAAGATAAAGTTATGTCTTGTAACCATGTCGTTTTGGGTATTGAAAAAAAAATGCAGAGTGTTTAGGAAAATTCTTAATACGAGAAGAAAGTAAAATTTTTAAAATATCCTATATTTTTTTCCGTAAACCCCAAAACGAGGTTGTAGGATATATATAACTTTATGTTCTGTTGCGAAAGAATCATTTTTTCCTTTCTTTTTTTTTTGGTGAAATTTTTTCCTAAATTTTTATAGAGAGATATAAGTAACATGCTCTCATTAAAGCTTTCATCATTAATTAAATAAACTTTTATACTAATATTTCTAGTGTTCGATTTTTTACGGTGAATGCAAATAAGTCATCTGCATTAAGCCCAAAATGATATCGTTTTGAAGTGGAAATCAATGTATTTTTTTAATTATACTTTATTTAAGGTTATAATTGTCTTTATCATTATAATTTTTTAACCTTTCAACCCAAATTTTTCTTTTTTTAAGGAAAAAAAAAAGAAGAAATTTTTTTCTTTCAAGTAAGTGTTATTTAATTAAAAAATTAAATTAAATAATGATAAGTTATCACTAAACCTTTTAATCATGTCGTGTTTATTGTTAACAAAAAAAGAGTAAACAATATTGGATGCATATAGGGGTGTTAACGGGCCGGACCGAGTCGAGCTTTGATCTTAATGGGCTAAGCCTGTATTTAAACGTGTCAGACTGGCCTTAGCTTGTTACTTGTTACGAATATAATATTAGCCTGTGGCCTGTTCATTTACAAAAAATAAAAGCCTGTGGCCTGTTTATTTATTAAAAATAAAAACATTACCTTTCAATTTGCAGCAATATTTAACCCATTAATCATGCACTCGTATGTATTTTTTTGTAAGAAAATAATAGTTGTTTCTTTTGTAATAAAAAAAATATATTAATATTAAAAAGTCAAAATAACAACGACACATTTACTGTTTGCCTAATTTTTTTTTTTTGAACAAAGGGGAAAGCAACAGAACTAGAAACAAAACAGAGTCTGGGGCAAGTAGTGCCCATCAAATCTCTAGCAAACAGCTCTCTACAATCCATATGGACTTCAAGAAAAAGCTGTAGATCCCAGGTGTCTAATAGTCTCCCTTTGGTTGCCAAAGCATCAGCAACGGAATTACCTTCATCTTTTTTTTTGTCATTTTTAATCTTTCTTTTTCTACATCTTATATCTTCATCTTCTTATCTCTTATTTCTTTACCAATCGTTGTTAGTAATTATGAAATATTGTTAGTAATTATGAAAAGTGGCACTCGCTGTCTCAAATGATTAATATAAAAATATAAAAAATAAATAATTTATTGTATACGGGTCAGCCTCCAAGGCTTCAAGGCCGGACTTGGCTATGGAAGCCTGAGGCCTTTTAAATAAAAAGGCTTTTGCATGAGTATAAGTCTGGGTCCAATAATTAAAAAAGATGAGCCGAGCCGGGCTGAAACGGGTCGGGCCTAAGGCCCCTGATAGGCCCCTGGCCTTATTATCACCCCTAGATGCATAGTTACATGAAGGTAGAAATAGGCCAAGTTAGGCCAGACTTAAAGTTTCTTTATCACTTAATCTCCTAACTTAAGTTTCTTTAAGTTATAAATTGAGGTGGTAAACGAACCAGGGCCTTTGGCCCTACTCGTGAAGGCATGGGCTTATATTTTTAGAATTGGTTGTTGGAACCAGTTTGGATTTATATAAAATCTCGTTTAATAAAAAGGTCTTAGGCTCCCATTCAAAAGCGGTCTTAGAGCCTCTTAGGCTGGCCTAATATACTCACTTTTATTCGTATTTTATATTTTTTTTATTACTCATAATAGCCTTCTCTCTCCTCAAACCATTTTATCCCATTTTATTGGTTAAATGATATTTGAATGATTTTATTCTATATTATATTGTTTGGATTTACATTGAATTTATGAATCTTAGTGGAATTATTAGTGCTGTTAATCGTATCTTTTGTTTAGATAGATTTTTGTTGTCTATTTTTTATAACAGGCTAAATCAGGTTTTTATACTTTGTAAATAAATTAGGTCACATGCCGATAATTATATTGGGATAGGATATTGTGACAACCAAGTCATGTTACAACCATGTGACTACCAGTCAATCTCACCGTTAAATTAGGTTTTTGATCGAACGATCCTGATTGAATCCTTATATACACCCTCACTTCCCCTTCTCTCTCCCCTTTAGATTCATTTTTTTGTTGTTGGATGAGATTCAATAATTTCGGGTCACTTGTTTCGTTGGATAGTAGGTTTGTCGTTTTCAATTAGCGGAGGTTAGTCGTTTCGTTGAATGAGATTCATTTTTTTTAAAATTTTGTTGGATGAGATTCAATAATTTCGGGTCACTTGTTTCGTTGGATGAGATTCATTTAATTTTAAAAATTGTTGGCTTTATGTTTCGGGTCACTTGTTTGGTTCTTCAAAATGAACAATTTGTTTTGCTATACCTTATTTTAACGGCGGCGGCGGTGAATTAGAGGGGGAGGCGCGGCGGCGGCGGTGAGTTAGATGGGGAGGCATGGCGGCGGCGGAAGTGGAGTGCGCGGCGGCGGCAGCGGTAGATAGTATGATGAGAGAGAAGGGAAGAGAGAGTGTGTGATGAGAGAGAAGGGGAAGTGAGGGTGTATGTAAGGATTAAATCAGGATCGTTGGATCAAAAACCTAATTTAACGGTGAAATTGTCACATGGTTGTAACATGACTTGGTTGTCACAATATCATATCCCAATTATATTTATAACAAATAACAGGCTAGGATATATTGATATATTTAAACACGGGCTTAACCTTTTAAGATTAAAGTCTGGCCTGACTCGGCACATTAACAATCCTATTTATAGGGGTGGCAATTTGGGTTGGCCCGCCCCGACCTGCCACAAACCCGCCAAAAATGCGGCGGGGCGGGTTGGCCCGCCAGTAAATATGGGCTGAAAAAATGAACCCACCTCATTTCATGGTGGGTTCGTGGGTTGGCAGGTTAACCCATAAACCCGCCAATTAAAAAATTAATTAAAAATAAAAATAAATTATATTGTATGAAATTTTCTAATATTATTTTATTTTATTTTATTTCGCACTTCTCTTAATTTTTTCAGTCTCAATCTTAAATGTATACTAATATTTGTCAAACATTCTTTAGAACTCATTTGTCTCCGTATATAGATAACATTTGTCATAAATGAAATTGTTATTCTTTATTTTTGCTAGGAAGTACTATGATAAAAAAAGAATTTCGATATCACAAAAATTATCACCCGGCAGGTCAACCCATCCCACGATGGGTTGAACCCGTTTTGACCTATTTCTAGACGGACGGGTTGAAATGAGTTGGTGGATTAAAAATCTCAACCTAACCCACTCTGTGTTGGTGGATTGACCTGTCAGGTTCAATCCATATTATCAGAGCTTTTAACAGTTGCTAAAGAGGCTATCACTGATGACTTTGGTCTGAAATTGATCTTCTCACCTCATCCTGATTTGGCCAAGCTCATGGAGGCTGATAACATTGACCCTAGTTAATTGGCTGCTGGTTTTATTAGTTTCTGTCGGGTTTTAATTTTTGCTGTTATGTTTCTTTTTTGCTTTCTAAGTTTCTGGTTTGTGAGACTCTTTTGTTCTGTTTTTGGGGCTTTGCCCCTCATTAATACTAAAAAAAAATAAAATTAAATTAGAAAGCAAATAATTCAAAATTTTGAGGAGAAAGAAGTTATTTTGAAAAAAAAACTTACAGGCAAGTTTTTTAAATTTTCTCGAAACAAAAAAATAACCCTAGGCCGCACCCTCGAATTCTTATGGTTAGTTTTGCACAATAGAAATAGAAAAAGGGAAAAGAAGAAGAAGAAGACGACCAAGGAGAGTTTCACACGAAGCCCTAATTCAGAATTGTAGCAATGACGACGAGCGAGCTTCACAGCAAAAAACGAAAGAAACCCAGAAATCGTGGAGCGAAGAAGAAACTGAAGCCTAGTAACAACAACAGTTACGAGAAGCAAGAGGTTCCTTCAAGTTCTGCTAAGCGCAGAAAGTTGAAGGAACAAAACCCCTCAAAGCCCTCTAGCTTTCTGGAAAAGGCATACCCTCCAAACCTTATTTGTTTGTTTTTTATGTTAATGTTATTTTGAATTTCTTTGAGGTTTAATCAGAATGGTTTGTTGGATTGGTTGTAGATGCGAGCGAGGTTGTCTGGTGGGCATTTCAGGATGATTAACGAGAAGCTCTACACTTGCACGTAATGTACTACTCACTGTTCCAATTGTTGTTGTGTTTTTATTTGTTATTGTTTTTTCATTTTATTTTTTAAAATCTTTGGTAAGATGAATCTTTAGTTGCGAGTTTCGTTTTAACTGTTATCTGGTACCTGGATTTTGAATTTAGAGCAGATTGTACGTGGCTTTCTTTTTATGCGATTTGTGCAGTGAGGGAAAGGATGTTTTTAATCATTCTTTACTTGTTGATATTCCAATGGGATTACTGGTCTAGTTAAACAGCTTTTGGTTTTAATTTTGTTGTTATGGATTCGTTTAAACGATCCAGTGACCTAACATTCTAAACTGCTTTTTAATAATTTTTATTTTTATTGTAATTTTTTTCATCTTGACTAGAGTTAAGGATCTTTCTCATTCTTTTCAGTGGGAAGGACGCGCTAGATTATTTTCAGGAAGAACCAGCATTATTTAACTTGGTAATGGTGTTATTTCCATTGAAAAAAATTTCCCTTCTTTTATCTTGTTTAACTTGTCTCAATTTGACTTTCATTTATTTGGCTAGTATCATGCAGGATACAAACTGCAGATGTCGAATTGGCCAGAACAGCCGGTTAATGTAATTATTAAGTGGCTGAAAGAACAGAGTCCTTCTTTTGTTGTTGCTGATTTTGGTTGTGGTGAGAATTCACTCTAATTTTATTGTGAATTTTAACTTTTACCTGACACTCATGCTTTTTTGTTTACTGCTAATGCTTTCGCATTTCTGTTGCATTCCAGGGGAAGCCCTCATTGCTAAAAGTGTGAAGAACACTGTATTCTCTCTGGATCTTGTCTCCAATGATCCGAAAGTAATTGCTTGTGACATGGCAAATGTATGTCCTCCTACTTGTAAGGCTAATAGGAATACACATTAAAAAATTATTTTGATGGCATTAGGTAGTAATAATCTCATTTCTTGCCCTTGCATTCATACATCACAAACAATTATGTAAGAAATAAACCAGTTTTTGCTATTCTGGTCTTTATTTCATAAAGATGTATTGTTTCATACATCTGGAAAAGAAAAAAAATTATATGCTCACTAAGTTTTTGAGAATATAAAGATTACAATAAGATGGTATTATTATCAACATATTACAATACTAATGCCACTGGTCCGGCATGAAAATAGCATCTTCAATTCCTTCAATTCAAATTACAGGGCTACCTGAAATGCTTTTGTGGGTGGGATTATATTTACACCCTGGCTGAAGTTTTATAATTATGATTACTTACAACATGCTCATTCCGTAAATTATTGGCAGGCTCCCCTTGTCTCCTCGTCTATTGACGTTGCTGTCTTCTGTCTTTCATTGATGGGAACTAACTACCAAGGTTACCTTGAAGAAGCATACAGAGTGCTTAAGCCAGGGTTTGTTTTTCCATGCATGATTTAAGCTTTTTTAGACTGGACATTGCGAGTTGCGACCTACTCAGGATTGATTTAGTATTGTTTTGTACAGT
>JAVKPL010013719.1:0-78111 GCA_032173675.1 Gastrolobium villosum | reverse complement strand
TTTGCACATGTAAGTGAGCTTGGGGTAGAAGATCCTTGAGGATCCCTTGTATTACTGAGATTTCTTGTTTAGAGATCTCACCCCACATTTGGGGACGCTTATTTCAAGTTCAGGTAATTTGGGGGCTGATGCCTCTAGCGACAGGAGGCCGGAGCTTAGTTGATTATATATGTTGTATGCTGACATGACTGGATATTGGATGTTGTTTATGTTTTCTGTCATTATTATGATATTTGAGTTGAGAATCTATTGGGCTGTGTTGCCTTATTGGTGAGCATGGGGATTGTCCATGTCACGTTGACTTGATTATGCTGTTTTTAGTCTGAGTTGTAATAATGTATCAGGATGTTGTCCGGACTATGTGTTATAGATCCATGACTTAGATACTCACACTTTATTTATATATTGAGGTATTTCAGTTAGTTGTCTTTGCAATTTACATACAGGCGATGTTTTTATGAAAATGATTAAGTAATCAACTTAGCTAAGTATAATGACGTCATAATTGAATTAAAGAAAAATTTATTCCGCAATTTTAATTAAGCGTGGCTTAATACGATGACATGTTAACAAACCAGGTATACACGGGGAGTTACATTTTATGGTATCAGAGCACTTTCTACGGAAAAGTTTGTATGTGTTGCAATAACTTAGGATGTTTGTTGTGAGTCTGTATCTTGTGTTCTCTCTGTTTGGTTTTATTATGATAATGCATATGTGACCACATTGTGTGGGCCTGATCAACTCATTCTTTGTGTAACTTATGCAGAGTCGTGGTACATCCAAGGAGGAACCAAGGTAATAGTGAGAGTCAACCTGATCCAGTCCTGACTGCATTAGCTGAGATGCAGGCGGCCCGACAAGCTGACCAGTAGGCCATGAGAATGGCACACCAGGCTATGTTGGACGCCGTCAGAGAGGCAAACAGGAAAGCCACATATGATATTTTGGAGGAGAACCGTATGGCGAACATGACTATGATGAGAGTCATGTTAGAGGAGATGAGGGCTGGTCCTGCTGTTGGCCAATGTCCTCCGCCACCGCCTCCGCCTCCACCCAGTCTTCAAGACGACGGTCAAAGTCAGGTGGGTGGTGGCAGTCACCTTACGGGGGCCATGCAGACCGTCCGTGTGTTTGTTGAGGACCGAGACGAGATAGACCGTAGGTTGAATGCTTTCCGTAAGCATAAGCCACCTTCCTTTGATGGGCCTTCTGACCCCATTGCTGCTGCCCGATGGCTCCAGGCCCTGGACAGGATCTTCAGGGTGATGCAGTAGACCCGCAAAAGCTGATGTTTGCGACCTACATGTTAGAGGGAAACGCACACGAGTAGTGGACGAACACCTCTCATGCTTTTGAGATGCAGGGTCATGTGATGACATGGCCATTCTTTGAGGATTGCTTCCTTGGTCGATACTTCCCTATGGATGCGCAGGAGAGGAAACAGGGGGAGTTTGACAGATTAGTGCAGGGCTCGATGTCAGTGGATGAGTACCTGGCCAAGTTTAATGAGCTTGTAAAGCTCTCACATTTTCGGATGGTGATGCCTACTCCTACATTCTTGGCTGCTAAGTTCCGTAGGGGACTTAATGAGGTGATTGTAGATCACATTGCTGGAGCTGCCTCCAAACACTTTGGTACACTGGTACAGCAGTGTAAAGACATAGAGGATGTCTGCATTACTAGTACGGCCAAGCGGGCCAAGGTTGATGAGACGAGGGGAACAGGTGGTTCCACTTCCTAGAAAGACAGGAAGTTTGCTGGAAAGGGTAAAGGAAAGCAATTGGCTGCTAGGCAGGCGCCTGGTCAGTTCTAGAGGACCTCCACGCCGGGGAGTGCAGCGAGGCCTCCGCCTCCCGGATGTACGGGATGCGGGAGGACTCATTTGGGGTCGTGTGCTACCGGCCAGACTATTTGTTTCCAGTGTCGCAAGGAGGGCCACTATGCTAGAGATTGTCCGTCGACGGCGGGAGCTGATGCAGTTAGGGCAGTTCCACTTCAGATGATTCCCCTTCCACCACCAGCGGCACCTGTTATGCCACCTGCCACGAGGCGAGTGTATACCTTGGATCGTCAGCAGTCGGACCGAGCTCCGAACCTTGTGAGAGGTACTATCATAGTTGGTGGATCATATGTTGATGTATTGTTTGATTCCGGGGCTACTCATTTGTTTATTGCTACCCCGATTGCTGTGGGGCTTGAGTTGCCCACTTATGTTCTTTCTCCACCGTTGCGGGTGACCACCTCCACCGGAGAAAGGTGTGATTTCTCCATTGTTCATCGCGATGTGGCGTTTCAGTGGGATGGCTGTGACTTCTCGGTGGATCTGATAGGATTGCCGATGGCCAACCTTGAGGTTATCCTGGGCATGGATTGGTTGTCCAGAAACTGTGCATTGATTGACTGTTGTGCCGACAGAGTGGTGATGTCTTCGTGTGGATCCACAGCCAGTTCCTCGCCGTTCATTACAAAGTGAAAACCAGATTGTTCCAAATTAGAAGTAGAAATAATGTTTCAAAAAATTGACGGAACATAGAAACAATTATTCAAATGTAAAGAAAGGCTCGTAGGCAACAAAAGATCCATATCCCCAACGGCTAATGCACCAACTCTTGCTCTATTCCTGACCCGGAGATTGACCTCATTCTTCTCCAGCTTCCTAGGACTCTTTAGTACCTGCAACATATTGTAGATGTGAGATCCACAGCCAGTATCTAATACCCATGAAGCTGAATCAACACTTGAAAAATTAATTTCTATAGTGAACATGCCAGAGGCTGAAGCATCATCATGCTTCATTCCCTTGAGGCTCGCAAGGTATAATGGGCAGTTCCTCTTCCAATGTCCTTCCTTATGACAATGGAATCATACAGTTTTAGCATCGTCCTTGGATTTCTCTTTTCCTTTCCCTTTGCCCTTGCCCTTCTTGTAACACCCCGTTCTAGAACCGGTTTGTTAACATTGACTTATGATATTAAGCGCAGTTACAATCACATTGGTGCAATTAAAATCCGGTTAAATTTCTCTTTTAAAGCAAACCGAATTAAAATTTACCCAATTGTGTGACCATAACCATAGTGCATTGCGGAATAACATACCTAAAGCTTAATACCATACTTTCATTTCATTTATTACGGTCTCCATTTGCCCATAATATTATAGGATTTTTCATTACTTACGCGTGGGTCCAAACCGCGCTCAAATCGGAGCACCGTAGCCCAAGTTATGAGGTTTTTACGAAATGGAATGCTGAATTTCCCAGGACCCCTACGCTTCAAGCGTGGATCCCACGCTTCGAGCGTGGACAGTCAGAAGGTGGGCGCTCCAAGCGTGGATCCCACGCTCCAAGCGTGGACATTCGGGAGCAAGCACCCAAAACAGGGCAGTTTGACCTACCTGTGGTGTTTTAACCATAACTTGAGTTATACTTATCCAAATTACACAATCTTGGTCTCTATGGAAAGCTAAGAAACATATCTACAACTTCCATCAAGACACAAGGATACAAATCTATCGTATAGGATACGAAAATTGGACAACAAGACAGGGTATCTTTGTTTTGGATTGGTTTTCCAACCTAAAGGTCTTCTTTCACCTAATTTACATCATATAATCCTTTCAATACATGAATTCTAGTCTCTCTAGATACTCATATACAAGAGAAGCATACATATCATGTCATCATATATGCAAATACCCAATAATTACAACATAGCATGTTTACAAGTTTCAATTACAAATCATGGGACTTAGCTACAAAACACTATGATCACTCCTTGGCTCCCATCAACAAAAGAGATACCAAAAGCATGAGCATAGGCTAAGTCCACCCAAATAAATATAGCATGCATATGACAATTGATTCTCATTTAGCAATCCTATACATGTGAACTACAAAATAACATGCTTAATCAAATGACACGATATCTTCATATGCCCAATCACTTCAAATATGGCCACTTGCCATCAGAGGCTCCTGCAGCATCCTTTCCTGAAAGGGGGTCCCCAACCACACGGGGTGAGATATACGAATATATCCAGTAAACCAGGGGTCCTTGGAGCATCTCTCCACCCCATAGTTCAATAACAGTGTAATAGCAATGACAATAATAATGCAGCAAATACATATTCATGCAAGTGTACAAAACATCTCCAGGAGAAATCCCTCGAGCTCTCGAGCTGTCCTAAGGATACTCAGATGCAAATAGTCCTACTGGCCAGCTAAACTACCAAGTATGATTTACGCATCGTCATGCAACATACCAACATAGGGAAACACCATCCTATGTCACACCAAAGCATGCAAATACGTATAACAAAGCATTACAATATTTCATTGCATTTATATACAACAACACACCATTACCCGTTCAGGGCTTGGTGGAACAATAAAGGGAATTACACCCAAGGTCCGAAGGCTTACCTCAAAGCTTCCAACTAAACCTTTGTTCTTCACAACACAACATTAACTTCAAGGAGCTAACCGAGCTCCATAGCTTGCTCCAACGGTTGGTTATTCACGGTTGGTCCAAATGCCTCAATCCTAAGCATCACATGGACAATATCAACAATCAACCCAAACCAAACCATTGATTACACCAACAAGCCAAACCATAGTCAAATGCATAATTTTGTAATTTTCCAAACAAAATCATATGACTATATAAACTTATTCTCACCGATTAAATGTCATTCCTAGCATTTTTCTCAACATACTCTAGGCCTCAATTTACCTAGAACATATCCAATTCACTCTCATAATCATAAACCCCAAAACACTATTCATCCAAAACCTAAATCATGGATTCTTCATGAAAATAGAGTTCAAAGAATGAAATCTTACCACAAATGGTTATACAACCAAGGATTGGTTACTCCTTAAGCTTCCATGGAGGTAGAAGCTAACAAATCTCTCACTTTCTCCACATGGGTCGCAACTTTGGAAGGAAATATCTCAAACCACAACACTCCCCACCAAGATCCAAGCTAGGATTGTGAAAGAGGGGAAGATTTAGAGTGGTTTAGGCTTTGGAATCACTCAAAACCATCAACGATTGCACACTCTAGGGTTTTCTCCCCCTTCCTCTCTTCTTCTCCTTCCCTTTTCTTCTTCTTTCCCTTCTCTTTTCTTTTTCTCCTTTGCTTCTGCACACGCGGGTGGGGTTGGGGAATATAGGGTTCCTTTAGTGACATGCCACTTAACACCGGTTAAGTGGGTATCGGTTCATCTATCTATTCGATTCCATTAATTACCAAACTTTACCCAACAGTCTGGAATATTTTTCTTGGAATATTTCTACTTCCATTTTTATATTTTGGGCACTTTTGTCTACACCCATTTATACCCCTTAATTTTCAGTGAGTACACTTTTTACCTCAAAAGTGACCCCAATTAATTTTATAAGGGAATTTACTTATTTTTACTCACTAATACATGCTTAATTATCTAATCACATGTAATTTACTAATTATTCATGTTGGGCTATTATACTTCTTCTTCTTGGGCTAACCTTTGGGCTTGAGCTTGTCTGATTCTACAGACTTTCCCTTACCCTTGGTCTTTTTAGGCCCGCCAATCAGAAAAGCTTGGGTCCTGTTTCTTTTAGCAACACCCTCAGCAGTGGTCAAGAGATTCAACAACTCTGGGAATGTTGTCTCCACCTTGTTCATATGCTAGTTGACCACAAAGGCATTAAATAAAGGTGGCAAGGACTGCAAGACTAAGTCAACACTTAGCTCATGGTCCATGATAAAACCCAGAGAAGCAAGCTTCTCTATCAGCCCAATCATCTTGAGGATGTGCGGTCCAACCGCCATACCCTCAGTCAGCTTACACACAAACAGCTCCTTGGAGGTTTCAAAATGCTAAGAACTCCCTTGCTTATCATAAAGCTCTTGCAGATGAAAGATTATGGAGGGAGCATCCATATGCTCGTGCTGATGCTGAAGCTCCGTAGACATAGACGCAAGCAATATAGATACTGCCTGCTCATTGTCTGCCAAATGTTGTCTATGAGCTTTCCACTCATAGTGGTCATACCCATCTTGCCCTTCAACAGGGGCAACAAGAACAGGAGAATCCAGAACATATGCTTTCTTTTCAGAATGTAAAACTATTTTTACATTCCTATACCAACCCGTGAAGTTTGGTCCAGTTAACTTATAAGTATCCAGAATAGAGCGTAAATTCAAAATTTTGGCCATAACTCAATTTCTGAAAATAAAGATAACCTTATATAAGTATTTAATGATAATAACCAAAACGGAGACCTTTTAAACGTATTTGACCCTCCCACTATTTTATTTAAAATCAATGACCCTCGGTGATTGATTTAGGGTTATCCTTCACAAGGACATCCTTAGTGGGCTAAGAGAACGACTAGGTCCATTAGTCTCCGACTGAGCTTGCAAAACTAACTTATCTAGTGGGTTGGTCTTATCAACAATATCTTCATATCTTCTCTTAGATCATCTGGTTGATAAGTCCTTGTCACTTAGTGTTACATCACTTTGTAACAACGTGGCCCATTGCCCTAGATGCATAGACCCGACTGAGCCTGCAATTTATGCATCTAATTTAGCATAAACCATCATCCTAAGTGTCGTACACTTCAAATGGCACCCTTACCCGACTAAATGATAGGTCTTAGCTGAGCTAGAGAGCACTATTATGTAGAAGGGATTTGAATGTCATCGATGATGGGAGGCAATCAAAAACATGCTAGATAATTTTATTTGAGGGTTCATTCTAGTCTGATCATTAGCTATTCCTTTTCCTTTATCTTGCATGCATATTATAATAACTATCATATAGTTTTCCCTTTTAAACGGCTTGTTTAAACATGCATACTAATTGAGGAATGACCGCGTTTACTATAAGTATGCATACTAGTCGCAAATTCAAAAATTCAAAATTTCAAATTCAAATTTCAAATTTCAAAAAGTAAACAGAATTCACAATTCCGAATAACAACTTTAAACCTTTGAAATTTAAAATTTAAATTTTAAGTTTTTGAAAATTCAAATTTCTATAACAAACACACATGCATACATGATTTCAAAAATCATAAATTCGAAATTTAAACGCAAGTGGATGATCATGGTGCCTTCCGTTTTTCAATCCAAAGCATCTTCAATCCTCGGATCATCTTCTTGGCCGAAACATCTTTGTGCTCCATGGACTTACATTTTGAACTTCATTATAACACCTCACAATTCTAAAATAAGTAATTAAAGTGTTAAGTGAGAAATTAAGTGAAGGATTAGTGAAAATCCCAAAGATTAGGCCAAAATACAAAGAAAGGGCAAAACGGTAATTAGCCAACACGCAACCCTAGGAAGGTAAAAAATTGAGCAGGAGGTCTCAGATGATAAAAATAAGCCTGGAAATGGATTCAGAACGAAAAATTGAGTGGATAGGCAAGTTTCAGAAAAATCAGTGAATAGTGTTTTTAGCGGGTAAAAATACCGCAGTCAGATTGCACCGTAAAACGTGCCAGTGGAATTTTGAGCTCTAGGTTCAAATATTGATTTTAAATGGTCCATAGAAATAGGAAATATGATTTCTGATAATATAGGGATTTAAGTCAATTTGTGGAAGTTTGTCAACGGAGCGCGCTGTACCTTAAAGCAGTGTTTTTCCGAACAACCGGAAAGCTCCAAATTTTTATCTGAAAGAGTAAAATTAAAGGATTTTGTTAAGATGAAAAATTATAATTTCTCATTGGTTTTTTAAATTGTGATTTTTATGATGATCGGAGGGAAATTCGGATGAGTTTTAAATCACGTGGGATCCGGTACCCACTTTAATTCAAATAAACACTTACATGTCCCTGTTCATCTTCATTTTTCACCCGTGCTTCCTCCCCCAACAGCGCCCAACAGCCTTGCTTCCACCATTTTTGCGCCAATGTGTTCCTTTCTCACAAACCAACCAATTCTCAACCAAATTCAACAAAGTTTGTGTTGAATCTTGATGGAAAACACCTCCTAAACCCATTGGTAGCCTTGTTTAGCCTTGAAATTGAGTGTGTGAGGAGATCCTTGCCTATTTTGGTGCGGTTTTCAAGGGATAAAAGGGTGATCATGATGCTTTCAAATGCTCCAATGGTGGAGTATGCTTAGGTGGAGCCATATACCATGCAATTGGGTGAGTTATTTCAACATTTCATTGGTTGAATTTTGAGTTTTGATTATTGACCCTAAAGAGGGATTTTGTGATATGTGGTGTTAGAGAGCTCAAATGGAAAATGTCTATTAGATGATAATGTCTTAGAATGATGTATTAATGCTAGAAATGCAATGAAAATTTTAAGCGAAAAAAATGGATTTTTAACTTAGAAAAAATTGATGCATGAAATGGAATTTTTGAGTTTTGTGTTAATGTGTGGTATAGTGAATTGTAGTGTGATTATATGATGTTGGGAAGTGATTATGCGAGTTGTGGGCCATAGGAATTGAGTGAAAATCCTTGGTTTGGACTAACCAAGATTAGGCCATTTATGTACAATTGAGCAAATGGATGTTTTAGAACACTTTGGTGTTGTGTTGTGTGATGGAAAAGTTATTAGATGGGTTGTGTGGTGATTGGCATGTGGAAGAATCAATGTAAAAATAATAAGTGTTGAAAGTGGCAAAATGTGCCTAAAGTGTAATAATTCGCAAAACATTGCGAAAAAGTCGTAAAACCAAAAAACGGCGATTGAACTAGCCTTTGGGTAACCTAAGTAAGTGAAATAAAATGAGAAAAAAAATTTAGAAAAATAAAACCTAAAATAACCCTATTATGGTCGAACCTTAGAGGGAGAGAAGAGGAATTTGACGTTTTCGCGTTTTGACGTATTGTGACTGAAACTGACGGCTGTGCATGGTTGTACAGGTTGCCGTATGTGGACATAGACTTGGAACAGTGAAACAGTGGATTGCCCTTGGTCCTGGATCAAGTGGATAGAGGTAAGTGATGTGGTTTACATATGGTATGTTGAAATTCATGAGTGGATTCAAAGTTCTAAGTGTGTGGAATGGTCCTCTGTGTAGGCGTTCCCGGAGAATCAAGCTGTAAGTGGAGTTCTGCGGAGCTCAGTGAAAGGAAAAAGAAAGGTAACCTCTTGGTACTGGGGCTTGTTCCCCTTTTGTGTTCCACCTTGCTAGTTGATGGCAATGGTAGGAAGTGTGTATGAGTAGTGTAGAACAGCATGAGCATGCATGTGCATTATCACAGTGGGTACTTATGTACCAGATCTCTGGCCAGTAGATATTTTTAGCCTTCGGGCAAGTGTTTCCGGACTGCCACTGGATAGGTCTCCGAGAGGGAGTTCCAGTTGACCCAGGGTCGTGGTGTGTTATTCGGATAGGAGCACACTAGGTTGTCTCGGGTGTATATGGTTGGAAGGGGTACCTTGGTGGGTTGTTCTATGAACACGCCAGGGGTAGTACCCATAGGCGTATAGCCGAGGACATGGCGTGGTATTGGTAGCTACCATCCCGCATGTCGTAGTTGTTCTGATATATTCCCCCTTTCTCTAAATCCCTTGTTTTATCCCGTTTTATAACAGTGGTGTTGTTTTTATGCTATTGATATACATCGAAGTGAACCATTGGACGGAGTTTTCTCCAGAACCTCTTGGTTACTGAGATATATCCGTATATCTCACCCCGTCTCGGGGCATTATTTCAGGATGTACCAGTGGATATGGAGCAGCGGGCAAGAAGCCCGCATGATGACGAGTGGAGCAGTGGAGTAGAGTTTAGCTATCATGTCATTTTAGTTTATGGATTTATTTGGCAAGTGAAGTGTAATATGTAAATAATTGTAGTTTAAAGTTAAAGTTGTAAATGCAAAAGTAATCCAGTGTTGTAAATGTACCATGGATGTATGTAATATGATGGAAGGGCTTTAGGCCTATTATAGTTTTATGATTATCTGTATTATGTTTTATGCATGAAATTGAAAGTAAACTGTTTATGTTTTAAGTGTATATTGGATTGGGTTGTAAATGCCCCAAGGCGTTGTTGGACCTTGTGTGTGCCACCCATTGGATTTTGCTGGATTTCAGGTGTATTAGTGGTGTTAAACATATTATGCAAATTTGGAGATTTTAAGAAATACAAAGGAAACTCTGGCGAATTTTCTGTAGAATTGACAGTTTTTGGGTGAACTTTGGAGGAGCGTATCTATCTCCATAGTGGTCCGATTGGGACGTGCCATATGCCATTTTGAAGCTTAAGATGTCCCCTACGTTGTGTCAAAAGCTTAGGTTCATTGGTGGAAGCTTAGGTTCATTGGTGGTGTGCGCAGCCCATGGGGGCTGTTGTCGCACACTGCCCTGTTCTGCCCTGTTTTAGTTGACAGATTTGAGGTAGTTTTGAGAAATTAATTCCCGCTTCGTTACTTGGTCAAATTAAGCATACGATATATCAAATCGAAGTTTGAGGTGTCTAGTTTATGGTGTAAAAAGTTGAGAGCCATTGGTTGGGCGGTTAGGTACAGTTTATTCCATGAAGATTGTAGGTTTTAGGCTGTTTTGGAGTTGGTAGGCAATGTTGTTTGTCCATCTTCAAATGGCGATAACCGGAGCTCACGAGCTCGGAATCGAGTGTGTGATAGCTTGTTAGAAAGGTAATTGAATAAGGAAAAAGAATAACCTGGATTCTAAGTTTGTAGTTTTATTTTGTGTTCGTGGAAAAACAAATTTGCAAGACCGGTTAAGTGGTAAAAACGTAAAAGTGAGGAATTGGCTAAGTGGGTTTATGGGAACCCCTTAGTATCTTGTAGGTAATAAAATAAAGTGTATAAATAGTTAAGAAATTCTTCCGCTAGTGTTTCAGTTACGGTCACAGCTTTTTATTATTACGCTTTTTACACTTTTATTGTTCGCGTAATAATCGGAAAAAGTTTATCCTCATTTTTATAAATGAATTGCTGTGATTGTAACTGCGCTTAATATCATAATTAATGTTAACAATACCGGTGTACAACGGGCTGTTACATTCATCGATTTAAAATTTACATAAAAAAATTATATAAAATTTAAAAAAATGCAGAATTTTAAATCGGGACAAAACAATCTCATTTAACCAAAAGAATTAAAATGTATATAAAAAAACATTCGAAGCACCATGACCATCCAATAATCAAAGTACCTATAAGAAGGTTAGAGGCATGCAAAACAATATACAATTGCTAAGCATTATCGAATTCATCTTCAAAACATGATCAAGATTCATAAAAACAAAATTGTGATGCGGCTGCCCACCATGTAGGCCGCGTATATGATGGTGTCATCACCATCATGTTTTTTTGACAATTCTAGTCCAACTAGATTTAAAACCCATCCTTAGCCCTAAGAATCTCTTGGTCGCCACTTTGTGTCCACAAAATGACGTCTTTTTCACATAATCACAAAAATTAGTACTTTCATAAAGAATAAATTTTTAAAGAATCTTGTTAAAAAAGATGAAGACTTCAAAAATAGTTTTTGAAAATCCTATATCAGATTTCTAACCCCATTCATTTGTAGCAAATGATGGTGTTACCAGAGGTGCTCCACCTGCTGCACGAGATGCCTTCCAAAGGGCGTAACGGCTGGTTTCTTCCCTCATAGTGTTAAAATTTATCTGTGTGAGCTCTGTTTTCACCTTCACATCACTGGGCTCATCATCATAGATCTCCACCCCAGCCTCCAGACAAAGCTGCTGTATCAAGGAACTATGAGCGAGGTGAATCTTAGCCTTCTTCTGAGTGATGATATAGACTATTCTCTCCGACAAAAGAGCAACAATATTAAGATTTTCTTCACCCATAAGGGTATATAGCAGCACTGCTCTCTCAACATTTACATCACTCATATTAGTGGATGTAATGATGGTGGAATTTATGAAGGTGTGCCAAAACATTGCTTCTGGATTAAGATCCACCCTTTCTAATTTTTTGGGCACCCCCGGATGACCACTCTTTGGTTTCCATTTAGAATACCGGTGAGTGATGGCACTTCTGATTCTCTCAGCAATCTCTGGCATATCTTCCCAGTATAGTCCTGTGTCAGCAGAAGGTTGCATCTTATTAAATGTCTGTGTAAAATGGCAACTCCGGCTACGATCATGTGTAGTTCCAAGAAATCTCTCTATTGTTGCAGAAGAGAAAGAGATTTCTTGTCCTCACACCCAACTCTTCCGAGTTGCATCCACAGTTTCTAGATCAGCATTAGCACAAAATTCTTTTAGAATTATGCTAGAGCTAGGTACAGCAAACCTCACCAACTTGTTCCATCTTCTCCTCTCAGCTGTTGTTCTTATCGGGCAATCACCATCCAAGAAAACAATGATTTGCCTCTCTGATATAATTTTCTCAGGAGCAAACCATTGATAATACCGGTCTTGAGCTTCAGGTGATAAGAACCGGGTACTATCAAAGATAGAAGAAGAAGAAGAAGAAGTCCTAGGCCTCTTTGTGCCAGCAGCACTACTCTCGCCCTTTTTCCCACCTGGGCCAATTCCCTTTGAGGTCTTTTTAACTTGCTTACCCTGCACTCAGAAAATTCCCAACACAATAGAATTCATTTATATCAAGAAGGCTATTCAGCAGATCAGAAAACCAACAACCAATTCCCAGATTTATCTCATGCTTATTACAGGTCAACATTGTATTCAGCCAAATCATCTCATAACAGTTCATGCCAGTAAAGTATTCAATCATTCCATATCCAAACTTTGAAAGAAGTCATATCCAAATAGCATGTGAAATCAGAATTATATTCTCATGGACCAACAAAATAACATCAAATATCAAATGACACCACAATGCATCCAAGCAAATACATGTTATTTGTGGAAAATAGAACATTATCAAGTATGACAACCTTGGATTAGCATACATACACACCTATGACAGCTATCAAGTATGCATTAGGCAATTCAACTTTGATATTTCCTATGAGACAATTTATCAAACACCCATCATGCATTTCCAAATTTGTACAACCAAGATAATCATGAAAGTCCACATACCACTAGCATTCATATGACCATGGACATATAGCAAAATCAAACAACCCATTGCATTGTTAAATCAAGTATCATCAAAGTTGCCTTGTCGCCAGCCATTGAATGTAAAAGAGTGAAAATGGAAAAACCTTATCACTGAGAAAGAAACCCACGACTTTGCGAACTCCGGTGGTGTTGGCGGTGCTTTGCGGTGGTTGTTGTTGAAGTGAGCGGAGGTGAGAATGAGAGAGTAAGATTGGTGGTTTGCGGTGGCGTGTGGTGGTGTTACGGTTGTAGGTGGTGGTTGACCGGTGATACGGTGCGGTGGTTGAGGGTGAGCGGATGGTGTAGAGAGATGGTGGCGGTGTTTCACGGTGGAAGCTTGGCTGGTGACCGGTGGTGTGGCTGAGGTGAGTGGTGGTTCGCGGTGGACGGAAGGTTTGGTGGAGGTGGCTGGTGATGCTGTGGTTGTAGTGGCTGGGCGGTGCACGGCGGTGATGCAGTGGCCTTGGCGGTGGCTGGTGATGGCGAATGGGAGAAAGAAAGGAGAGGGAGAGGGAGAGTGATAGCAAGAGGCGGCTAAGGTGAGAGAAGCAGATAGCGTGAAATAAGGATTAGGGTTTTTTTAAAAATCTGACTTTTGGATGACGCTCATAGCGTGAATCTCACGCTATGAGCGTGGGACCTTCTGATATTTCACGCTATCAGCGTGGAACCCACACTGACGGCGTGGAGGCTTCTGTGTTCTCACGCTAAGAGCGCGAATCTCACGCTATCAGCGTGGATCTTCCTGTTTTCTCACGCTCACAGTGTGAAATCCAAGCTGATGGCGTGAAACCCTTTTACATCTCTCACGCTAAGAGCGTGAATCTGACGCTGGGAGCGTCAGTTCAAAGTTCACAACTTTTTATTATCTAACCTAAAATCATTAAAATGACTAAACACTAAATGTTCCTACTGGGTTGCCTCCCAATGAGTGCTTGTTTAACGTCACGAGCCTGACGAGAATCGTTTAAGATTCGGGTGAAGCCAAAGGGACAGAAATTGTGTCCTTGTAGATATCTCCACCATGATAGATTTTCAACCGACACCCATTAACCTTGAAAGGTCTTTCAATATTGAGAGGGGAAATCTCAACTGTTCCGTATGGGAATACCTTTTTAATAACAAAAGGACCAGACCAACGAGACTTAAGCTTACCTGGAAACAACCTCAGTCGAGAGTTGTATAACAGTACCTGTTGTCACGGCTCATACTCTTTTGGCTGAAACTTCTTGTCATGCCACTTCTTTGTCTTTTCTTTGTAAATTATGGCATTCTCATAAGCTGCTAGCCTGAACTCATCCAACTCATTCAATTGTAGCAATCTCTTAGAATTAGTTTTTGATGGTTCAAAATTTAAAAATTTAATGGCCCATAAAGCTCTATGTTCTAATTCTACAGGAAGATGACAGGACTTACCATATACCAATTGGAATGGTGACATACCTATTGCTGTTTTGAACGCAGTCCTGTATGCCCAGAGTGCATCATCCAGTTTCTTAGCCCAATCCTTCCTTGAGTTGCTCACCGTCTTCTCTAGAACCCTCTTCAGCTCTCTATTAGAGATTTCAACTTGTCCGCTGGTCTTTGCATCATTTATGGGCAATGCAACTGCTTCTACCCACTTAGACACGTAGTCCACAGCAACCACGATGTACTGATTTGAGTATGACTTAGGGAATGGTCCCATGAAGTCAATTCCCCAAACATCGAAGAGCTCTACTTCCAATATGCAGTTGAGGGGCATTTCATCTTTTCGTGAAATGTTTCCCGTTCTCTGACACTTGTCATATTTCTCCACAAAGTTCCGCGCATCTTTGAAAATTATTGGCCAATAATAGCCACTCTGAAATACCTTTTGCGCAGTCCGGTTAGCTCCAAAATGACCTCCGTAATCAGACGCGTTGCAATGCCACAGAATATCCGGTATTTCAAATTCAGCCACACACCTGCGAATATTACCGTCAGCACATTGAAAATATAAAAATGGATTATCCCAATGGTACCTTCGTGCATCATGAAGGAATTTCTTTTTCTGCTGCCAAGCAAGATCATCATGAATTGAACCAGCAGCTTTGTAGTTTGCAAAACTTGCAAACCATGGATGCATTATTATTGCCATCATTTGCTCATCAGGAAAGAACTCATTAACCTCAATTTCAGGTCCTTCTTGTAGTTGTTTATCCTGAATCCTAGACAAATGATCAGCAACTTTATTCTCCACTACAGTTTTATCCTTGATTTCCAAACCAAACTCCTGAAACAAAAGCATCCACCGCAGCAGACGTGGCTTTGCATCCTGCTTGGTCATCAAATACTTAATAGCAGCATGGTCAGTAAATACAATAACTTTAGAACCTATCAAATAAGATCTAAATTTATCCAATGCATAAACTAAAGCTAACATCTCTTTTTCAGTAGTGGCATAGTTGGCCTGTGCCTCATTAAAGACTTTGCTAGCGTAGTAAATAAGATGCAACAACTTGTCCTTACGCTGACCAAGGGCTGCACCCATTGCGTATGCGCTCGCATCACACATGAGTTCAAACGGAAGACTCCAATCTGGTGCTGTCGGAACAGGTGCGGTGGTAAGCTTTTCCTTCAACATATTAAATGCATTGAGACAAGCTTCATCAAAAGTAAACTCTTTATCCTTCACCAACAGCTGGCTAAGAGGCTTTGCAATTTTCGAAAAATCCTTGATGAATCTTCGATAAAAACCTGCATGGCCTAAGAAACTTCGTACACCATTAATATTAACGGGAGAGGGAAGTTTTTCAATCAACATTAACTTAGCCTTATCAACTTCAATACCTTTTTTAGAAATCTTATGGCCTAATACTATGCCATCTTGTACCATGAAATGGAACTTTTCCCAATTTAGCACTAAATTAGTTTCCTGACATCTTTTTAAAACCTTAGCTAAATTAACTAAGCATGAATCAAAGCAGGAACCAAACACAGAAAAATCATCCATAAAAACCTCTAAATATTTTTCTACCATATCAGAAAAGATAGAAAGCATACACCTTTGAAATGTCGCAGGTGCATTGCAGAGGCCAAATGGCATCCTCTTGTGGGCAAAAACTCCAAATAGGCACGTGAAAGCTGTCTTTTCCTGATCCTCTGGTGCTACTGGAATTTGGTTATAGCCGGAATATCCATCCAAGAAGCAATAAAAAGCATGACCGGCTAACCTTTCCAGCATTTGATCAATAAATGGAAGAGGAAAATGATCTTTTCTGATGGCTGAGTTTAGCCTCTTGTAGTCTACACACATCCTCCAACCAGTAATGGTTCTGGTGGGAATCAACTCATTCTTTTCATTCTTCATGACAGTTAATCCTCCCTTCTTTGGAATTGTCTATACTGGACTTACCCATGCAGTGTCAGAAATTGGGTAGATCATTCCAGCATCCATGAGTTTCATCACCTCCTTGCGGACTACTTCTTTCATTGTTGGGTTTAATCTCCTCTGAGGTTGCCTCATTAGTTTGACATTGTCCTCCATTAGAATCTTGTGAGTACAGAAGGAAGGGTTAATTCCCTTCAAATCAGAGATAGACCACCCAATGGCTGTCTTGTGCTCTTTGAGCACTTCAACAACTTCTCCTCTTCAGTAGGAGACAAGTCTTTATTTATGATGACTGGATATTCCTTTGTATCTCCCAAGAAGGCATACTTAAGAGTTTTAGGCATCTATTTTAATTCTACCTTTGGTGCCAAAGTAGCTGAATCCTCTTCTTTCTTTTCCAGCACCTCAAAAATAGTTTCTCGCTCTTCTTGTGGAGCTTCTTCATCTAGATCTTTGAATTCATCTTCATTCTCTAGATCATCAACATCTACTTCTTTGACTGCTTCCTCAATCTCATTAAGTCTTAAGCAGTCACTATGGTCAGATAAGATCTTCATGGCTTTGAACACATTGATTGTGATTGCCTCATCATTCATACGTAGCTCGAGCTTTCCTTGTTCAACATCAATCATAGCCCGAGTTGTGGCCAAGACTGGCCTTCCAAGTAAAAGAGGTATTTCACTCTCTTCTTCTATATCCAACACAATGAAATCTGCAGGGAAGATAAACTTGTCAACCTTGACAAGGACATCCTCAATGACTCCATTAGGTCTTCTTAATGAACGATCTGTCAGTAGTAAAGAAACCATGGTTGGCATTAGTTCAGAAATTCCCAATGCTTTGCATAATGACAGCGGCATCAAGTTGATGCTTGCTCCAAGATCACATAACGCCCGACCAACATCAATGTTGCCTATGGCAATTAGGATGTTAAAGCTTCCCGGATCTTGAAGCTTTGGTGGGAACTTCTTTGTTATAATGGCACTGCACTCTTCATTAAGTGCTACCATCTCACATTCCTGCAACGTATGCTTTCTTAACAATAAATCTTTCATGAATTTAGCATAATTAGGCATGTTAGCAAGAGCTTCAGCAAATGGAATATTAATATGCAACTTTTTAAATATATCTAAAAACCTGACATATTGTTGTTTCTGCACTTGCTGCTTAAGTTTCATAGAATAAGGAGGTTTCTCAAAACGAGAAAAATCCATTGGTTGTTTTGAAGCTTCAAAAACTTTATCCTTTTCCTCCTCTTTGTCTTGCCTTGCAGGTTCCTCTTGCACAGTAGCAGATGCTTCTGCTTCCTTCTTACTTTCTGATTCCATCAATGGTTCATCAACTTTCTTTGGCTGAACCATTTTGGGCTTTTCTTGAGGAGTGATCACAATTCCACTCCTAGTTACTATAGACTTGCGTTCTTCTTTCGGATTTGCAATAGTATCTCCAGGAAACTGCCCTGGAGTTCTTTCAGCTAACTGCCTGGATAGCTGCCCTATCTAGGTCTCCAAATTCCGAATGGAGGCATCTTTATTCTTGTGATAGGCTCTAGTCTCCTTCATGAAAGCACTTGTATTTTCCATGTGATCATTTGTGGTCTTAGAAAGCTACAACATTGCTTTCTCTAGATCAGATGGCTCCTTTTGTGGAAGAGGGGGAGGTTGCAGAAAATTATTGGATTTATAATCCAAGCCTCCCACTTGATTTCTCCTCTGAAAATTACTTCCTTGGCCACTATTCTGGTTCCTCTGATAGCCTTGAGTGTTTTGTGGTGGCCTTGGATCATACTGATGCTCTCCGGCAAGTATACCGATCGCACAAGTAATAAAATGATAAGTAAAGTTCGTCTCCACAGGGATTGGGATCGAATATCAAATAAATTTTCTCTTAAGGAATGGAAGATTTCAAATAGGGTTTTTGACAAATATTGTCAGTTTGATGGAAATTGAATTTTGAAAATAAAAGACTTGTTTTTGTATTTTTAGATTGAAGAATAAAACAATAAAATTGAAAATTGTTTTATAAAGATTATGAGAAAAGCATTGTAGCCAGGGTTCATTCACCAAATGATCCCCGCTTTTTACTCCGGATTGATTTATAATAATTATTTATATAATTACTCAGATAAATTATTATCTAAAAAGATTTAATAGTTAACCTTCAATTCCTTGCAGGGTTAACCCTTTAATCCCATGAGAAACCCCAATTCCTTGCAATGTTTCTCATGGGATCAGGCAATGTGCGCGATAATTTAAGCATCTGCAATCGTATACACGTCTATTCCTAGCACGCATACAGATTGTTATCTTACCCCCTTTCGAGATCAAAATCCCAATATTCCTATCTAGGGTTTTGATCCTCAGAATATCCCCAACTATCATATTGATCCACTCTAACAAAAGGAATATAAAATTCGCACAGAGTAAAGATAAAGATAATTATATAAATTAAAAACCACAAATCAATCCTTCGTGTCAAGGGTTCATATATGGATCGTGACTCTGACTACAATAAAAATGATCTAGCCGATCAACATCATGATCGCAGATCTAAAATTCAACATAAACTAATTAAAAGATAAAGAAAATACTACGAAGGAGATGAAGAACGAAGAACGCCACAGAGCTCCTCTCCTCCCTTCCTCTCCAGATCTGCCTCCGAAGTGTCTCTGTCTCCGTTTGAGAATGTGTCAGAATCCGTGTTTCAGAAAATGTGTCTGACCTAATCTGCAAAAGGTCTTTTTATAGCCTTTTCTTTTCTTTCCAAAAGTGCCCCTCAGAAAACACGGAGATCTGTCCCGCAAACCGGCGCCAGTTGGCGCCGGGTTGGCGCAAGTCAGCGCCACGATTCTGCCCAAAATCGTGAACTCGCGTTGGATGGCGCCATGATATTACTCTTGGGGAACCACTTTGCACCATTGTTTTGCTTCAACTAAAGTGGCGCTACTTGGCATGGAAATAGCGCCAAGTAGCGCCAAGCTACTGCATTTTTTTTGTTTTTCCAAAACCCGGCGCCGGTTGGCGCCATAGTGGCGCCAATTGGCACCACTTCCAAAGTACTGCTGGGAATCCGGAAACTGGCGCGGGTGTGCGCCGTGTGGTACCGGTTTGCGCCATGCTTCTGGAACTTGTATTTCTTGGCATCTGTGTGGAATTGTGTTAACAGGTTTTTTATAATTTTCACTTCTTTTTCCTGTAAAAATACAACTAAAAGGTGAATATTATTGACATACAAAGAATCAATATAATTAGAAAATATGTATTTAAATTGCTCTCTAATGACTCTATTCTTATTAATTTTAACACAGAAAAACCACACTTGCCAGAGGCACATCAAACCATTCCCAGATTTAAACGTTGCTGTCCCCAGCAATGTAAATGACTTAATCTAGGAAATATTCAATTAATCCAACATAACAATCATAGACACTCTCAGACACAATATGCCATGCATGCCTGACTCATTATCATAAACTTCCAATAATGTCATCCGCTTCTTAAATATACAAGTCTACATTGATTACCCCTCACACAGATAAATAATGCTCACTCAACACTTAGTGTCTAAGGGTATTATGAGCACTCAATTACTCAAAGCTATAACACTACCATATGCTTGATCATTTATCAAAAATTCTTAAAATTGAAGAATGAAACACATGCATCAATTGATCAAAAGGACTTCACAGGTTGTAACTTGGCCAGGGTAATAGGTAGGAAAATTTGGATAGTAGCTCAAACAACCAAGAGATTGAAAACTGATATTATTTCACTTTTAACAAATTCAAATCAATTGTTTTGCTCCACTAACATTCCCACAGAATTTCGGGAATTAATTCCTTCCAGCCACCTTATATTTTTTTTTCTTCTTTTTCTTGCTTTTCACTTTACCCTTTCTCTTCTTCTTTTTTTATAAGGGTAAATATGATTTTTTTTTCATCCCTTAATTCCTTGACCTTTATGGAGCTTACCTCAATTTCTTTATTTTATTTTCAACACATTTATTGATTCAGTCTCAACTAAGGTAAGTCCTATGGATATTGGCTAAACCATTAATCAGGCCACAGGTCATTTTACAACAAATCAGTTCAGGCTCAAAAGGGCTAGCAAGGGAAAATTTCATACAGGCACTACAAAAAAAATGCTGATTAGCCACATTTAAAAATGTGGCAAACATTGATAAAAAATGTGGCTAACATATTCTACCACATTTTGATTAAATATGGCTATAAGAGGTGTTGCAATAATTTAGCCACATTATTTGATTCACTTAGCTACATTTTGACTGAGTGTGGTAGCCTTCTTTTAGCCACATTTATTATTAATTTAGCAACTTTACAAAAGTGGTTAAACTATTTTGTTTGCCACAGTAGAAAAATGTGGCTAATTGTGACTATTTTTTTTTTAGCAATATTCATGACCATGGCTAATATATGAAATTCTTTTTTTTTTAATTAAAAATATTATGAATTCTATAAATATTACAATAATAAAGAAAATAATGTTGAAAATAGCTCAAACATGATTTAGAAATGTGAACCAAACACCAAATATTATATTCTATTATCACTGAAGAATTTGTACAAGCCATCATGTTTTCAATTTATATAAGCTAATCAAGCTTTCAAGCTTTCTACCAATGTCATATAGGTAAAAAATGGCCAAATAAAACTAATAAAAATTTACTTATGGGACATCTATACAAAACAAGTATATTCTCAATTCCATAAAAAAATACGATGGTACAAATTTTCCATATCATTCATTTAGGATTTGTTCTTGTATGCCATCCTAGTCCTTTGAGATGCCATCTATCATATCACACCTGCACAAATCAATTCCATATTTTGTTAATATACTATTAATGAGCTATTATGAATCCAAAGAATCTGTAAGTTTAAGAATCTGCAATAATGACCTAATTTTGGCTTTCTTTAAAAAATCATTGAAAGTGCACAGAGTATGGACATGTCTCATCGAATTCCTATCGTACGTTATCGGTCTACATTAAAACAAGGTCAATCATTGGAGGGGATGCTCAAAATAAGAATAATTAGAATCAAACATTACTCTCAATTAGAAAAGAGCATTGTATTCCTGAAATTTTGCTTTCTGTGATAAGTTCAATACACCTTCCGATGTCAAAGGCACCTCTCCACTAGTTTTCTCATAAGGTTGATTAAATGCCCAGTCCCACAACTTTTTGGTCTCTTCCTTTGCCTTCGTGATTTCAGACACAGTTGCCACCTATATTATTGATTAAAAACGATGTATAAAACTCAATAATACTTCGGCCAGGCTAAAGACTGTGAAAGCACTAACTTACATTTACTTGGATCAATTCCAAACTGAGACAAATCTATCTGTCCTGTTCGAAGTACCTATAGCAATTAGCAACAAATAAATAAACAACACATTTGTTTTGTTAAGTATATTCTGAAATAAAATCTACATCAAAGAATGTTACATGAATCTTTAAATAAATGAATACTAAAACTCATTCACCACATTGATATATACCTCGGGCAAGTAGGGGGCCAAACGCTGCTCTAGAGGTAATGTCTCCATCAATGGCATTATTAGATCAGGCTTTAATATATCACCAAGTCCCAAACCTAGTGAAATGCAAGAAAATTGTCAAAGTTATATTTTATGAAGAGCATTTTACCCAAAAAAAGAATGATGTAAAAAACCTGACTCTACTAATCCACCTCATTATGAAATACAGTTTTGAAGAGTAACTGAGACACATGGCAAAAATAAAATAAAAAAAAACACTATTTACAATATAAGTAGTGATTGGATTTGGTAACTGAGACACATGGCAAAAATTAAAAAAAAAAACACTATTTACAATAATATCAACATCAACATCATCTTTATCCCAACCAAGTTAAGGTCGGTGAAAGAAGAACCCAAGTGAAAAGTACAAAAAGAATGAGGAAAAAATAAATATAAAAAATAAAAAAGGGATAAAAGTAAAATTAAAAAAATAGAAATAACTCTAGAAATTTAAAATTAGCAATAAACAATTACAAAAGTAAAATAGAGTGAAAATAAAGATAACTAAGAGAGAAAAATAGATAAGAGATAAGAGAAAAGGGAAAAGGAAATATATAAATAAATAAGAGATGAAAAATAGAGAGGAAAATATGTATCTGTGCTTCCTAATATGTATAATGAGGAGGCTCCGCACAACAACTTATTCTTCATATCCTCACAATTATTGTTTTATGATCTTGTAACTACTTTCATATAGTAGCTGTATCCTTCATTTATTCATTATTATTGTCTTACGATACTACTATATTCCTCCTCCTAAAATATTCAATGTACACATCTCGTACACAGAATGATTCAGTCTTCACATACAAAACAAGACGCATAAAATTGTAGAAAGACTGAACAAACATTAAGCAAAGTGTATTAAAAGAAAATGTAAAATGGAACTCTATTAATTTTTCGCTTCCCAAAAACTACAATACACTATTCTCATAGTAGAAGACATCTTATTATCATGAATCACAACTCCAAAACTAAATTTTTTTTCCAAAATTAAATAACTGTTCATAACAGTGCACCTAATTCATTGAGAGTGCCTCTTAGATGAGAATATAGTTTAACTCTTGACAACATATCATCAAGCCAAGAGTATTTGTTGTAACCACCTCACTGCACGCATAGGAATTTTTTTTTCAAAGAATGGAAAGAAAAATAAAAAAATGTAACATTTACGGTGTAGGGTGTATTGTAGCTCATATAAGATCTTCATCTAAAGCCTCAGCAAGTGGCTTATAGCTATATGCATTTGATCTAGCGTTATTTGGATTTAAAATTTAAAGTGGCTTATAGCTATAAGGTGAGAGAAATAATTTAAACTACATGCAACTGAGGTTATCCTTATATTTTCACTTCTAGTCCATGGCAATCAAAGATCAGAGAATTCTTCAGCACCATTAAAAGCTCAAGTTATATATGTGTGTGTGTGGAAAGAATAAACAGTAAGTATCATTCATATGTTATGCTATTATTGTTTAAATTCTTTGGTTGCTAACGGATCCACTTCAAAATGTCAAAATTATTATGAATATAATGAGTCTACCATATAGAGATATACACAGTTTACTATGAATTCATTATAAGTGAAATTTAAGCAACAGAAAGCATCATATCATAAGTATATAAAAGCAAAAAACTTCAAGTTGAAGTGAATAAAATCATGCCCGGTGAACGATCAATGACAGTGGCATTGGAAATTAAATTTAACACATACTTCTGAAAGATTTATTGTCACAAGCTTTGATACGTATGGTTCGAACAATGCAAGTAGGTCAACAGATCTTGTTAATTCAATCAAACAACCCCAATGCAAGAGAGACACTTCATTTGAAAACTCCAAAGAGATCGAAAGAAAGACTTACAGGAACACAAATCAGTAGAAACAAAGGATGGCTAATCCAAAAAAAATCAGTAGAAATACTTTTGAAAGACATTTTCTGCTTTTTCCCTACAGCCAGTCACGAAATGAAGAAATTGAATTTGAAAAAAAAAATTACCATCAAGCAAATTGAAGTTCCCATCAATATGGCTAATCCAAAAGTCTTGATTGGGGATTTATGAGATTTAATCACAAACTTGACTTGAAACTCCCTCAATTTCAGTTTATCATAAAGCTTGTACCTTTCAAAACCCAGAGAGATACTTTTTATTATTTATTGTTTAATACTCTAATTTTTTCTAGCCGTTTTAAATAATTTAACACATGTGTTGTATATAATATGTATAAGAAAACTGTACACACAAAACTAGTAAGTAAAAATTTCTTGATGCATGAAAAACATTTAAGAAGCTCAAGAACAGAAAGCCACGGAAACGGTGATGGAGAAGAGATAAATCCAATATGGAGGAAAGTTCAGGTGTCAGTTATTTATATTAAGAGAAATATATATATATATATAGCATCAGCCATGTGGGATGCTAAGGAAGGATACGTGGGCCACAAATTAAAGAGTTAGAAAATTGAAAACATGGCTGCCACTACTTAAGCATTGATGTGTCAAAATTCAATCCAGCAAAGAAAGTGGTTCAAAAAATTATTCACCTCTTCGTCATTCCAATCAAATGTTTCTTATGAACTGAGCAAAACAATACTTAAAATTGAAACCAGAATCAAACACGAGGCAGTGAATTAGCTCACTCTCACCTAAATCCGCACAAGATCAAAATGAATTAGTTCAGTGATTGTTTTCCCCCCAATGCTTATGGTTGCAATCGAAGTGATTCTCCAAAATCATGTTTGAATTTTATACAAAAAAATTGAAGAAAAGAAATAATGTATTATTTGACACAAAAAATAACATATTCTCTAAAATCATAACAGATTCAAATTTTGAATTCACCAAAATCAGTAATAAGAAAATCGTGAAAACTATGACAGAAAACCAGAGGATTACCAAAACCGCAAAATGATACCTGATTCAGCTGAGTTAAAGAGGAAATATAGAACCAAGTCCTTCCTACTGTCAATGCCAAAAAAAGCTAAAAAAATGTGAAATCAAGCATCTAATTACTATGAATGAGGCCAAACTAGTGACTTTGAATTAAGGGGGGCACATCAAGATCAGTTGGAGCACACTTGTTAAAGTAACAGATAATAAATTTACATTCAAAATTTTGAAACTGAATACGCTGATATCAGTTACCTGAACAGAGGACTGAAGTGGAAGAGGTCACCAAAGCTAAGATGCTGTTAAATAGAAGCAATACAATAAGGGATACAATGAATAGACTTTTAAATTTCATGTGAGCAATACAATATATTAGATGAACAAAAAAAATTTATTCACATTTATGTACCATCAAGGAGTTGAGGGAGAATAGGATGAATTTCATTCAAACCTGTATCAATACAGAGTAAAAAAAAAAGTCAACATTAAAATCATGAATGAATCAAAATAGAAAAAAAGAAGTTATTAACACCTTTGGCCACAATCTCATTGCCTCGGCGATTCGGAAACTTGAGAACTTCAACGTTTTCGCGATGACGGAACGTGTCTAACAACAACAACCCTGTGGCTTCTTCCTTCACCAGCCATTTAAAGGTCAACTTGGCAGCCATGGAAGATGTAACCCCACCCATCTCTCACTTGACATCTTCTCAATGCCAAAGATCTTCTTCTTGTTCTTCTTCAATGAGAGAGACACACACAAAAAAAGGTCACTTAACTGTTCACATTACTTCTTCTTGTGGGTGGAACGCAGAATAACCAGAATAGTTTCAACTGGATCATGTATAGTTTCAGTTTTGGATGATAACATTTTTTTTTATTCAGTGAAAAAACATCCAATAAAATAGTAAAATAAAATCAAAATTGAAATAAAAAACAAGCAGGAGATAGTAAAATAACAAAGAGGCATCGAGTTCCATGTAGACAACCCAGGCTCACGATCCAGAACAATGAGTATTAAGTATTGCTTTTATATATAGTTCACTCTTAAACGTTTCACCTATGTGTAGTCTTTACATTAATGGCAAGCTTTTTATTAACCAAAAAGACATAGAAATTTGGAATGGTAGAAGTTAACCTGCTATTCAATCACAAAGAGCAATACATCTATGGCATTCATGGTGGAATTCACTAGTGTTGGCAGTGCCCTGGATCCAATATATGCATCCCCTTCAACATACAAATGCTCAAATCGTACTTCTTTGGAATCTCTATAGTCTCCCTAATCAACAAAAAACTTGATAATCAAAAGATTTTGGATTAGAAATTACTAAAATCAGAAACGTGATAATCAAAAGATTTTGGATTAGAAATTACTAATAGTAAAATAATCTTTAGATTTGAGGTATGTGTGCACCATAGCAGAGGCTTTTGATAAGACTTCCCGGTCGCTTTAACCTCAGCACCAACCACGTGACCAAAGCCATAGCTGAAATCTGATAAAAAAAAAATAGATCTACACAAAAACAAAATCAGAGAAAAATGAAAATCGGGGATACCTAAGGGGTTTTGTGAAATCGAAACGAAACCAGAAAAAGAAAACAAAGTCAAAAAATAGAATAAGGATAATATCATAAGCAATAGATCTAAAGAGCGCGTAGAAGAAAAAACAACAAACAAAAGCTACAAAATTTTTAGATCTAGAAATTTGTGAAATGAAGTGAGCATTAATGTGTTTACCATGACTAAATAAAAAGGATTTTAAAAATGCAAAAGGATGAGAGAGAGAAACACCTCACCGACAAGATTACACTTATTTTTACAATTTCTGCCAGACTTTTTTAGTTTTTTTCTTTTGTGGTGAGCGTAATAAATTAAATTTGATTTTTTATTTTAAATTACTTCATTTAGTTTAAATGTCGCCAAACTACTGTACCTAATTAGCGAATTTTTTGTAGTGAGGTGGGTTATTTTGGCCAATAGCTAATAAGAATAAAATGCCTTTATCATATCAATCAATGCATGCATCACAGAGAAACAAATCAAGTTCTAGAGTATTACAACAGTGAGGCCTCTCAACAAAAATTTCAGTGTCTCGGCTCAAAACCTCACAGCTATGGTATCAATGCAGACTCAAGACAATTGACTTCAGACATTATCAGAATTCACAATATTAACTCATACAAACGAGCAATCATGCAATCTGATTATGCCTATGCAATGTTATGCCAGAAAGTCATGCTATATATTTCTTAAAATTCAATCATGTACATTAACAAGATGAGCACATTTAAACCTGGGATTTGCTCAAAACACACATTTTTTATTTTTTTTATATAGCACACAAAATAACTATAAAAATAACTAAGAAAATTGAAAGAGTTAGAATATCTCACCTTATAGAAGAATTGCAGTTCTAAGGTGCAAGCCTACCATTCCCAGATTTAGAGCATTGCTGTCCTCAGCAATAATTAAACCACAAGAAGGAAGAAAAACCTGCACAATAGAACAAACAGTGGCATATAGAAGAAACTATAATGCACACATTAAAACATCAGAGAAAAATATACCAACACAAAATAACTAAAAATACAAAACAGAAAAATAAACTAATATACAAGATCTCCATCAGCAAGGAGATATGATCAGCCCTCCATGTCATCCCCCTCATCAGTGTGGGATGACTCAGCAAATGAAGGATCTGGTGGTACTGGGTGTCTTGGTGTATGGGACCACCATTCCCAGATTTGATCCAAACCATGGATCCATGTTAAGAACTCTTTGAAGCTTTGATTTTTTCTAGATATAGAGTCTCGGTGTCTCTTGTCAAACTTCAGCTCTCGGTGTCTCTTCCAACTTGTATCAAATAAGTTCACTACTTCCTTTCTTCTTACCTTCTTCTTTGTAGGAGTACGCCTCTCTTGAAGCTTTCTCACCTCTTTGACATCATCAATTAAATTTTTAGGAAGATCTTTCACTTCCACTTTTGGGGTTCCATCTTCTTTGTCCTCATCTTTGAGATTTTGAGGAAGCTCAACTGCTACATCTTTTTCTTCCTTAAATACTTCAAGACTAAAACAATCGTCTTTGTGAGAAGACTATTTTAAAGAATCAAAGACATGAATAATAACAGTCTCATCATTCATTCTTAGCTCTAGCTTCCCGCTTTCCACATCAATTAGTGCACGAGATGTAGCTAAGAAAGGTCTACCCAGCAAAAGTGGCATTTCAGCTTCTCCTTACATATCCAACACTACAAAATCAACAGGGAAGATGAACTTTTCTACTTTCACAAGAACATCTTCTATTATTCCACTAGGCTTTCTTACAGACTTATCAGCAAGTTGAAGAGATGCCAAAGTGGGTTTCAAATCAGTAATCCCCAGAGATTTACAAACAGACAAGGGCATTAGATTTATACTTGCCCCAAGATCACACAAGGCCCTACCAAATTTGGTGTTCCCAATTTCAATAGGAATATTGAAGCTCCCTGGATCATGACGCTTAGGTGGAAACTTCTTCGTAATTATAACACTACACTCTTCAGTGAGTGTCACCGTTTGGCATTCCTGCAACTTGTGTTTCCTTGACAAGAGGTCCTTCATAAACTTGGCATTATTGGGCATGCCAGCCAAGGCTTCAGCAAAAGGGATATTTATATGTAATTTATTGAAAATATCAAGAAATCTGCCATATTGTTGTTTTTGAGCATCCTTCTTGAATATGTCAGGATAAGGTGCCATGGCTCGCACATATTCAGGATTCATCTCAATCTTCTTCTTTTCAGCAACAATAGGAGGCTCTTTTTCTTCTCCTTTCTGAAAAGGTGTCTGGACATTAGAAGGAATCTCCTCTTCTTTTTCTGGCTCCTCCACCGCCTTAAGCTTTTCCGGAGCTCCTACCACCTTACCACTTCTAGTTGTGATAAACATACAATCCTCTTTGGAATTTTTAAATGTGTTACTAGAGGAAATGCCTGGATTTTTATCAGCAACTTGCTTAGCCAACTGGCCAACTTGATTCTCCAAATTCCTGATAGAAGCACTCATGTTCTTAGTAGTGGCCCTAGTCTCTTCCATGAAGGCATTGGAGTGTTGAGCCATTTGTCCAACTAACCTCTCCAAATCAGAAGGTTCCTTAGCTTAGACTGGTGGAGGCTGCAAGTAGTTGTTGGAATTGTAATCCAGTCCTGTGCCTTAAGCTCTCCTCTGAAAATTGTTATTCCCAGAAGGGAAATTCTGATTCCTAAGAATGTTTCTTGGTGGAGATCTTTGCTCGTACCATACTCCATTCACTTGCACTTGTTGAGGAGAATCAGAAGATAACAAAGATGAGCATTCATTGGATTCATGCTCACCCTTGCAGTATTCACAAACCACAGATGCAACTTGCATAGTGGAAAGTTGCATCTTGTCCAGCCTTGAGGTCAAATTTGCTAGCTGTTGTGCTACCAATTTATTTTCAGCTAGAAATGCATCATTGTTATCCAGGTGTAGAATCCCTCTCTTAGGCTTGGCTGTCAAACCTTCATTTTCATTGGCAGCCATTCTCTCTATTAACTCAAGAGTCTCATTTGCTCTCAAGGATTTGATGCTACCACCTGCTGCACCATTCAGCACCATCCGAACTTCAGGTTTACACCAATTGAAAAAATTCGGACCTGATCACCATTGGTCATGGGGTAATGAGGACATCTCCTCATTAGATCCTTGAAGCGGTTCCATGCTGCACACATAGTTTCACCCTCAGACTGGGTGAAATTGGTGATATCATTCACCATCTGGTTAAACCTCTCAATGGAAAAGAACTCAGCAAAGAATTTATTTGAGAGACTCTCCCATGATGAAATATTTCTTGCTGGTTGTCTTTCCAACCAATTCAAGGCTTTCCCTTTAAGAGCAAAGGGAAACAGTCTCAGCCTGACTGCATCATTGGACACCTGGGGGTGTTTAGTAGAGTCACAGATCATCATAAATCTATCAATGAACCTGTGAGGGTCCTCATCAGCCTCTCCACCAAACTGAGCACGCTCTACCAACTGAATATTGGCAGACTTGAGCTCCCAATGGTTGTTCCCCACTTCTGGATGAACAATGCTTGAATTTGGTCTATTGAATGCTGGTGTAAGAATCGTATCCATGAGTGGATTGTCCACTTCATCATTGTTCCCAGCCATTGTTTGTGCTTCTTCGAACATAATTCCCAACTCGTTGAATGCAAGCTTCTTCCGAGCAAGTTTTCTGTTCCTCTTTTATGCTCTAGTGATTTCCAAATTCAATGGAAATTCTGGGATTGTACCTCGCATACAACTCAGAAAAGAGATCAGTAGCACTGTTCAAATAAAAATAAATAAAAATAAATATAAAAATAAAAATATTCACAAATATTCACAAATCCAATCCTAAAGATCAAGAATATATGATATAAGATACGCCAATCCCCGGCAATGGCGCCAAAAACTTGATGCTCTCCGGCAAGTATACCGATCGCACAAGTAATAAAATTATAAGTAAAGTTCGTCTCCATAGGGATTGGATCGAATATCAAATAAATTTTCTCTTAAGGAATGGAAGATTTCAAATAGGGCTTTTGACAAATATTGTCAATTTGATGGAAATTGAATTTTGAAAATAAAAGACTTGTTTTTGTATTTTTAGATTGAAGAGTAAAACAATAAAATTGAAAATTGTTTTATAAAGATTATGAGAAAAGCATTGTAGCCAGGGTTCATTCACCAAATGATCCCCGCTTTTTACTCCGGATAGATTTATAATAATTATTTATATAATTACTCAGATAAATTATTATCTTAAAAGATTTAATAGTTAACCCTAAATTCCTTGCAAGGTTAACCCTTTAATCTCATGAGAAACCCCAATTCCTTGCAATGTTTCTCATGGGATCAAGCAATGGGCGCGATAATTTAAGCATCTGCAATCGTATACACGTCTATTCCTAGCACGCATACAGATTGTTATCTTACCCCCTTTCGAGATCAAAACCCCAATATTCCTGTCTGGGTTTTGATCCTCGGAATATCCCCAACTATCAGATTGATCCACTCTAACAAAGGGAATATAAAATTCGCACATAGTAAAGATAAAGATAATTATATAAATTAAAAACCACAAATCAATCCTTCGTGTCAAGGGTTCACATATGGATCGTGACCCTGACTACAATAAAAATGATCTAGCCGATCAACATCATGATCGCAGATCTAAAATTCAACATAAACTAATTAAAAGATAAAGAAAATACTACGAAGGAGATGAAGAACGAAGAACGCCACAGAGCTCCTCTCCTCCCTTCCTCTCCAGATCTGCCTCCGAAGTGTCTCTGTCTCCGTTTGAGAATGTGTCAGAATTTGTGTTTCAGAAAATGTGTCTGACCTAATCTGCAAAAGGTCTTTTTGTAGCCTTTTCTTTTCTTTCCAAAAGAGCCCCTCAGAAAACACGGAGATCTGTCCTGCAAACCGGCGCCAGTTGGCGCCGGGTTGGCGCAAGTCAGCGCCACGCTTTTGCCCAAAATCGTGAACTGGCGTTGGATGGCGCCATGATATTACTCTTGGGTCGCCACTTTGCGCCATTGTTTTTCTTCAACTAAAGTGGCGCTACTTGGCATGGAAATGGCGCCAAGCTACTGCATTTTTTTTGTTTTTCCAAAATCCGGTGCCGGTTGGCGCCAGTTGGCGCCACTTCCAAAGTACGGCTGGGAATCCGGAAACTGGCGCGGGTGTGCGCCGTGTGGTGCCGGTTTGTGCCATGCTTCTGGAACTTGTATTTCTTGGCATCTGTGTGGAATTGTGTTAACAGGATTTTTATAATTTTCACTTCTTTTTTCTGTAAAAATACAACTAAAAGGTGAATATTATTGACATACAAAGAATCAATATAATTAGCAAATATGTATTCAAATTGCTCTCTAATGACTATATTCTTATTAATTTTAACACAGAAAAACCACACTTGCCAGAGGCATATCACATACCACACTCCATTAACTTGGAATGGTTCAGCTCCCATGAGTGTTTGACACTCATTGGATTCATGTTATTCCTTATAGTACTCACAGTTAATTGAATTAACTTGAGTTGTGAAAATTCGCATCTTATCCAACTTAGCATTCATACTTGCTAGATGTTGCGAAATCACTTTCTGCTCAGCTAATGATGCATCATGATTCCCTAGTTGTAGAATTCCATTCTTTAATTGAGCTGATTGAGTCAATTGGACTTCTGTTGAGGCATTTTCATTTCGTGCCATGTAATTAATCAGCTCCAGAGTTTCAGCTGCAGTCTTTCTTCCTATGGTTCCACCAGCTGCACCATTGACAATCATCCTAGTATATGGTGTCATCCTATTGTAAAAGAATCTGACCTCTTATCCTCTGGAAAGTCATATTGAGGGCATTTTCTAATCAACTCTTAGAATATTGTCCAAGCTGCACAGAGGGTCTCTCCCGACTGCTGAATGAAGTTGGTGATTTCATTCACTAGCTTATTGTACTTTTCTTGAGAGAAATGTTCAACAAAGAATTTAGCCGCCAACTCATCCCATGTTCTGATACTGTTGGGAGGTTGTCGGTCTAACCATCTAAGAGTTTTCCCTGTCAAAGCAAAAGGGAACAACCAAAAATAGATTCAAATAGATAAACACATATAAATTAGATCCAAACTACAATGGGTTCACATTCAGGGTTGTGACCCTTACCACAATAAGAAGATCTAGCCAACCATATTCATGGCTGATCTCAAATATTCAACAAGAATGTAAATTACAACAAAAGGAAATGAAGAACGAAGAACAGATCAGAGCTCTTTTCGCAGCGACGGTTCTTCCTCCTAGGTCAGAAATAGTGATATCTTTTCGTTTGAAGACCTAATCCTCACTTTTATAACATTTTTCTTCTTTTTTCCAATTTTGCCCTTGTGAAAACACGGCTGTGGTTTCCGCAACTAACGCTCTCAGCGTCAGATCCACGCTGTGAGCGTGGCTTCCTCTGAATTCCCACGCCGTCAGCGTTAGATCCACGCTGTGAGCGTGAATGCCTCTGAACTCCAACGCCATCAGCGTCAGTTTCACGCTGTGAGCATGGATGCTTCTGAACTCCCACGCCACCAGCGTGACATCCACGCTGTGAGCGAGGGTCTTAACTTTGGCAAATCCTCATTTTGCTCCAGATTTGTTTGTTTTTCCTACAAAGTGAGCATAAAATCAGTTGAACAATCTTGAAATTGGAATTTAAGAAAAACAACAATAAACGTTGCCTTTTTACTGAGGAATAGTCCATTATCTTTCTCTTTTTTGCTTGAATTTACTTATGTGCTGAAGGCATATCAACTGCTCCATTTTGCAAAATATTTATGATTCTATTTTTTTTAGATACTAGTTTTATTTTAATACATATTTGATTATTTTTTCCTTTAAATTGAACATATTAAAAGTAAAAGATACCAGGTCTATTTAATATTAATTTAATTCAATTAAAGGATAATTTTATTTCAAAGGAATCTAGTTTGGGTTTTAAATTTAAGGTAAGAAAATATAAAGTGTATTTATTATTGATTTAATTTAAAATACACCATAATTTTAATTCATTCAAATTTGAAAGTGAATACATTTTTACTTATTATTAGTTGTAAGTATGTGTTCAAGAAAAATAGTGAGACCTTTAATGAAGTTATACATATACAAAGCCAGATTATATAAGGCGTTGACTTTAAAGAAGTTTTCTCAAATGTTGTAAAACATACTTCTATTCATATTTTGCTTTTATTGATTATAAAATATGAGGCAGGATCTTTTGACACCAGTGTCAAATTTAAAATTTGACACCTCATCTGAGAGCCATTAGATCAAAAAATATCAATGGATCTGATTTATAAGCATGTGACACCATTGATATTTTTTGATCTAATGCTCTTAGATGAGGTGTCAAATTTCAAATTTGACAGTGGTGTCAAAGATCCTACCTCATAAAATATTAAGATCTTAAACAACTAGAAGTGAAAATTGCATTTCTACTTGATGAGTTAATTTATATACACCAACCTAAGGATTTTGTAGTTATTGGTAAAGAAGATCATGTTTGCTTATTGAAAAATTCCTTAAATGACTTTGAACAATCTCCTAGACAATGGTATAAAAGGTTCGACTCTTATATGAGAGCTATTAGATTTTAAAGATCCAATTGCTATTATTATGTATACTTTTTTTTGTAAGCTGCTACTATTATGTATACTTTAATAAGCTTATCGTCAATTCTTTCGTCTATTTCTTATTATTTGTTAATAATATGTTGGTTGCATAACATGGCTGAAATAAAGAAGGTGAAAAAGCTGATGAAATTTTGAATTTAACACGAAAGATTTAGGAGTTACCAAAAATATTCTTGGTATTAAGATCATAAGAGACAAGCCTAACCCGAAGTTACATCTTTCTCATAAAATCACGAAAAGATTTAAGAGTTACCACTATTGCTTAAAATATTATAGGGGCATAGTACATGGCAATTGCACAGGCCATTAAGGAAGCAATTTGGCTTAAAGGTTTGGTTAGTAAAATCATTTTTAAATTTGTATTTATTGTTGTTCATTGTGATAGTCAAAGTGCAATTCAATTTGCTAAAGATCAAATGTATCATGAAAGAGCCGAACATATTGATATTGAGTGTCATGATTTTCATAATAAGCAATTCTTGACCCAAACTCTATTTCATTACTCCTTATATAAAGTGTTGTTATGAGTTAAGAAAGCAGTTTTGTACATGGAGAGCTAGTATTTGGGTGCGCGGGTTTTCTTCTCTTCTCCAACCATATAATCATTACTTTAACGTAATGAAGTTTTCTTGTTCAACTCATGCTTTTTCCAGGTTGAATTTTTGCAATTAGATTCTTTGTTTATTTCTCTCTTCCTTTTTTAATTATATTTCTCTTCTATAATAATTTAAATCACGCACATTGTTTCTTTAAGCAGTACTGAAGTAGGTAGATAGCACATACAATGACATACACAAGCGGTCAAATATTTCTTCTGCTAAATGCAAAGTCTAGTCAATCAAAGCAACAAAACAAAACGCATTAATAAGATTCAAAGGATCTAATTAGAATAAAGAAGGTTAGGAGGGATAAGCAAGATAAGGAGAAAGAAGACGAACATCAAAAACGAACCTGCTCTACATTTAGGATAGGTTAAACCAAAAGAAAACAAATAGTAACTAAAATAGGTTCAATAAAGAAAAATGAAAAAAATCAAGAGATGTATCAAAAACACACAAAAGGAATTGAGGAGAAAAAACACATGATATCAACTTCTGTTTTATAAATTAGAAGGCTTTTCTAAAGGAACAAGCCCTAAAAAAATATTTAAAATTTGGAAAAAGAAAAAAAAAGGAGAGAAAATAAATTAAGGAATCAAGAATATACTCTAAGGGGCTTTGTTCTGTTGCATAACTTCAAACCCACAAACCCGCATTGCCTTTATTGTCTCTCTACGTCATGCTAGCTCTATTGTTCCAATAATTATTCAATCATCGAATCTGCATCGTGTTGCAAATCCACAACCACCACCGTTGTGAACTCTACCACAATGTGTAACGACGCCCGGCCGCTTCAAGAATCAATGACTATCCCCACATACTAGCATTAGACTTTTCAGTGTCCTTTTTCCTCACTCGCACACATCATAGGAAAACTTCCCAGGAGGTCACCCATCCCAGAATTACTCCAAGTTTAGCACGCTTAACTGTGGAGTTCTTCCGTTCTGGGCTACCGAAAAGTAGATGCATCTTGTTAGTATAGGTAATACCAATTAATTCTTATAAGCTATCCCAAATTGTGTAGTCTCATGCATGTAACCCCTCGTTGGAAGCCTGTCAGGAGCCGCTCCTTGTCCATGCCCTTTTGCACCGGCGATCACTCCCCGCCCTCGTCAGCGCTTGGGATGTTACACAATGCATGAGCCAGCCAGACTTGCTACCAACCATTTACTGCTTAGGTCAAACGCCATGCATGAGCTATGGTGCCACAAAGGTCACAAGTCACCACCCACAAATCACAGCGCTTACCTCCATCCCTATTTTGTTTATGCCTTAAACTATTCAAGCCGAAGTTTCCATCGGGTATAATACCCTTGTTATTGTCTGATACACCTTAAATTCATGATGTTTTGAGTGTAAAATGGTGTCTTAAAATTCCTAAACTAAGGTTAAAATTCTGAATTTAATGGTTTAAATTGTTAATATTGAAGTCATAAGATTAATTGTTATTAAGTTATCTCTTTATATATTCAATTAAGTTAATTTTAATGCTTTTTGGTGTTTTAGATAATTAGAAAGAAATGAAGCTACAAACATCATGATTGTTGCAAAAATTAATTATGTTAGACAAGTGACTTCAAAACTAAAAAGGAGGTGAATTGATTTTTATAAAAACTTTTCGTAAAATGCCTTCTTTAATATTTTGAAAAATATTTCTTCAATCAATTGATTTAACACAAACAATTCTAAGTAATGATGCTAGTGTATGATCAATATACAAGCTATTAAACAAGCAAATACAATAGATAAATTAAAGAGTTGAAGGTTAAAGAGATTGTAAACTAGATGTATCTAAGTTCGGTCACAACCACTTGTGACCTATGTTCAGATTGAAGCTGCTCGATCAACTTTTCTACTAACGGTCAATCTCCAAGGGTGGTTGACAAACCGCTACAATCTTCTAAGACTTCGGACTCTTGGATGCCTTTACACTTTACTCCAAATTCTCTTACGAATTTGGTAACCTCTCAAGTACAAAGGGTTTCACTTGCTTCTCAATCCAAGAATAAAAGAAAGTGTATGACAATAGCTAGGTACTCTCAAAGTACAAATGATACAAGTTGAAGCTCAATGGTAGTGATAAATTTTAAGAATAAAGCTTAAGGTGATATATGATCAAGATGATGGATGCATGAATGTAAGAAGAGTAGGTGCAGTGAAATCATTCAATTTTAGCTTAATAATCAATGGAACAGTGACCAAATCAGTTGGAGGCGAAATAAATGAGTATATATGAGTTTTTGCAAAATATAGTCGTTACTAGTCATTATAAGGCTTACTGGCAAGTAAGGATTCGAATCTTTTTACAGAGGGATTCAAATCCCTTCAATTAATAGTGAAAGATTTGAATCATTTATTGAGGGATTCAAATTCCTTTATCTAACAGGGAATGATTCGAATGTCAAACAATGAGGGATTGAAATCTCTTCCTATCACCAACCAAATATATAATCTAAAAAAGCCCAACTTGGATTTAATACCTCCAACCCTTTACAAAAGCATGTTCTTGACTTGGAAAAATATTTTAAGGTTTTAAGACATGTCAAGAACATTTTCCATTGGTTTTTCAAATCATTTTCAAGAATTTAAAAGCTATGAATTATGCTATTTGAAAACCATGTTCACTTTGAACTTATTCATGCAATTTTGATCAACTAGCCTTAAATATTAGTCTAAGTCTTGTAATATACTACAAGAGGATTCTTGGACTTAGGTTCTTCCTTTGTAGCTTGAATCTTGATCTCCTTTGAGCTTTGTCAATTGTCTTGATGAACTTCACATATGTTGACATGGTTGGTTGTCCTCTTTGACTCCTTTTTTATTGTTGCAAGTTGTAATGCTTTGAAGTTTTTTTTCCATGCTTTGTTCGTTATCATCAAAAATCTTGTATTTTATATATTCTTCATCCTGAGTGCATTAGTTTTACAAAATAGATGAAATTCTACTAGAAGATCTGGCACCTGAGTGCCCGTGAGCACTAGAATGCAAAGAAATAAAACTACTTTTGAATTGGCTGGCACTTAGGTGCCCATAACCTAGCTCTTGAGCATTTGAACCACTCAGAGCCTAGACTCCCCAAAAAGAGAAAAGCCCATTATTACGATCCTAGCACTTGAGCGCTCAGCAGCCAGAGCCTAGGCGCTAATATCTTTATAAACACAAAATTAATGACTTTTTAGGGAATCTATTCACCAAGGAAGCGACAACTAGGGTTCATGGACAAGACCACAATTCATCAATTCATGAACAAAGATGGCAAAGACCCGATCAATATGTGGAAACATTGAAATCAACCTTCTCCTTCAACAATTCTAATGGAGTTTTTCTTTAATCTTTCTCTTCTTGTTCTTTGTTTTATGGCTTTGTAATTTTCTTGTCTTAAGGTTAGATGCAACCCAATTGTATTTAGATGTGATTTGATTTATCTTTTCAATATAATATTTCCTTTCAATATTAATTGAATTATTTTATGCGTGATGCTTCCATGAGTCTCTTTCTTGTGGATTAATCTAGGGTTTATGTATGATAATAGAAATTGTAACACCCCGTGTATACCCGGTTTGTTAACACCTCATCGTATTAAGCTACGCTTAATTAATGTGCGGAAAAACTTTTTCTTTAATTTAGTTATGACGTCATTATAATTACCAAATTAAATTACTCATTTCATTTTCAAAACCTCGCCTGCATATGAATGCAAATGGACATCTAACTGAAATACCTCATATTTATATATAATGAGTCCTACATTATTACAACTTGGACATAAAATTCAACAAAGTCAAACGTGGCATGGACAACCCCATGCTCACACAAACAGGGCAACATTGCCAATAAAGAGTCTCAACATAAATATCATATAAATGAAACTAAAGACGGAATAGCAGTGAATAAAATCGAGCATGTGCATAACAGTCACTTTCTAAGTCAGCTCCGGCTTCCTGCCGCCTGAGGTTTCAACCCCAGCATTACCTGAACCTGAAATGATGCCCCAAACGTGGGGTGAGATCTCTAACAAGAAATCTCAGTAAGACAAGGGGTCCTCAAGGAACTTCCACCCCAAGCTCACTTACATGTGTAATATAAGTTCTAAAAATAGTTTACAATATAAGTTATGAAAGCAGTGCAATGCAACAGATAATCATGCATGTTTGTCAATACTATTCTACTGGCCAGAGAAATGCAGGAAATACGTCTAAATCCTACATATAGTGCAAGACGCTACTTGCACCCACCCACAGCCCCACCATATTGTATGACACTACATACTCAGGCTTGCCGTATAGGTGGAACAACACATACATATTAAAAGTCATTGCACATAACAACTTAAAATAGTTCAAATATAAAAGCATGAAAGCACAGCATGCATATAAACCATCCCCCCATGGGGTATGTGGAACCACACTGTGGCTAAACCGAGGACACGAAAATTTACCTGTACCCGTATGCCCCTCTGACTCGAACTCGGTATCACAATGGTCCACACCACAAATAGAATCCAATGCACTCACAAATCTGGTTCAATGACCATCATAGTATCAATATACATATTCTAAAATTTCAAGGCAACTAGATATTATTTTCTTATAAATATATATATATATATATATATATATATATATGTATGTATATATTTGAATATTTTGACACATTATAAAAGTAAGTTACGTAATCATGTCCTTTTTTTTTTAACGACTTTGTCTCCCTGGCAATGGCTAAAAGTAAGTTACGTAATCATGTCCTTTTTTTTTAACGACTTTGTCTCCCTGGCAATGGCAATGGCATTGACATATATATATATATATATATATATATATATATATATATATATATATATATGACTTGAACCATCTTGGATGTAGAAATGCATTATCTTCATGGACTATTAGAGAACGATTTCAAAAAAAAAGCAGAATATCATTTTTAATCACGTAAATGGATGAATGCAAAACATAAAAAAAAAAAAAAAAAATGACCAAACCATTAGCCATGTAATCGAAGAAAAGAGCCGCAGAGAAATTTCAAAATGCTAATGTGACAGTAACACATAACAAGGGTTATGACCAATTTAAGGATTTACAAAAGGATAGTTAAATTTACCTTGGATCCTTTTGAGAACAGAAAAAAAAAATGAAAGCTTTAGAGGTTGAGAAAACACCCAAGTCCTTCAACAATGGGTTCTCCTTCAACAAGACTAGAGCTTTAACGGTGGGTGATGTTTCAGAGGAGGAGAAGAGGAAAAAGATGGAAAATTTGGAGGCTTTCCAAGAGAGAAAGCTAAGACTCCAAGAGGACACCAAATGGCAGCCACAAGTCAGCCGTTGTGTTTACAAAATAACCTAGGGTTTTGATCCCCATTTTCTATTTATATTGTCCTTAAGTTAAACTAGCAATATTAGTTTAATTAGTTTCGCTCTTCGTTTAGCTCCAAAATTTTAGATTCTTAACCTAGATACTTTTCTAGGAATTTTCATATTTTTATTTTATTTTTTCGCAACACTTTTTCGGTACGCATTTTCACACTGACAGTATTAGTTCTGACATCAGTTCTCATTATTTTGACTTCAAACCTGATATTCCTGTCCTAAATATTAATCTAGGAATATAAATGTATGTTTTATAATTTTTCGGGATACTTCACCGGTACGCACTTATACCGTGAAGTAGAACCGGTATTTGCACTTTTCGTTAGAAAATAGACTTTCAGCATTATTACTCACTTACTATAATTATTAAAATCTCATAATAATTATTAGGGTCAATTATGGAATTATTTCCTAATTCTCATATTTATTTAATTAATTTTTCTTAATTAACGGTGTGAGTTCTTATAGAATGCAAAGCTCACATATGCACTTATTGATCTTGGCTATCACCAATCTGTGGCTGACCATTCTCTTTTTATTCAATCCACTCCAAATTCATTTACTTCTTTAATTTTCTATGTCGATGACATTGTCATTGCAGGAAATGATTTTGCAGAAATTAAACGAGTAAAACAATTCTTAGATGCACGATTCAGCATCAAAGATTTGGGTTAGTTACGTTTCTTTCTCTATTTGGAGATTGCCAGATCAAAGAAAGGGCTATTAATTAATCAGAGGAAATATGCATTAGAACTTCTTTCTAATTCTGGTATGCTTGGTGCTAAAACAGCTTCTACTCCCATGGATGTCTCCAATAAACTTCATCGTGAACAGGGTGTCCCTTATCATGATATCACTGGTTATAGATGATTAGTTAGCAGACTTTTCTACCTTACAACAACCAGACCATATATATCACATATTGTACAAAAGTTGAGTCAATTCATCTCTTGTCCAACAGATACCCATTATTAAGCTGCATTGAGAGTTCTTCGATACATTAAAGCATCCCCAGCTCAAGGACTATTCTTTCCAGCTGAAAACTCTCTCACTTTACGTGCATTTGCAGACTCAAATTGGGCATGTTGCCTTGATACACGAAAATCCATTACGGGAATGTGTGTTTTCCTTGGATCTTCTCTCATATGTTGGAAATCCAAGAAACAAAACATAATACACTGTAAAGTTTCTGAAGTGACAGTTATCTGTTATTGACAGTTATCTGTTATGTAAGTTAGTTGGAACTAAAGAAACTAATAGTGTAGGGTTTGTACTTTACTTTAAGCTTTTACATTATAGTACATATATCTGATATGTTGTATAAATATCGGTAGATGTACTTCATTTTCATTCATTGAGAAATACATAATGGTTATTCTTTCTTTCTTTTTGTATACTTGTAAGATTTAAGAAAAGGGAAAAGTGTGTATCGTTTAAAAGGATGTAAATTTTTTTCATTTTGAGTGAGAGAAAGATATAGATTATGAAGGAGAGACACTGGACAAAAAAAATTAAAGGTATGAAATGACATAAGTTGTGTCAATTAAAAGGACAAACATTTTTCCCTTAAGAAAATTGTTGTTTGAGAGTTGAAGCAGATTTGAGAGTTAACTACGAATAGTGAGGATATTAGCTTCCTGTATCGTCTGTTTAAGAAAATAGTTACTTTAAATTAATTGTGTGAATTATTAATAAAGTTTTAAAATGTTTTTTCACCCCAAAGAATTAAATTAAATAATTTATTACTTACAAAGAAAACTAAACTGTGAAAAATTATTTTTAGAATTGACGAATTTTTTTTACTCTGATGTATCTCTTGGTGTAATAGGAAACTCAAAGTTACATCATTCTTTAAAAAATATTTGTGTGTTGGATAATTTTAACTTTTGAAAATGATTTTGAAAGAGATCATTTATTTATAAAAAATGAATCCATCATAATGTATAATTTAAGATAGCATAGTTATACGTAAACTCCTGCGAAATTTACAACACTTGAGAATGGTAAGCCACACAATCAATGTTGTAGATCGTTGTTAGGACTTAGGATATTGGACATTTAGAACAAATTTATTAAATAGTTAACAGGCTAATTTTGAATTTAAAATTTTGGAAGAGAACAATTTTATTTGAAAAATGAAACCACATTGTACAAGATTTAAGATAACATAGTTATAAGAAAACTCATATAATATACACAACACTTGAGGATGAAAGATCATATATCAATGTTGTAAATCACAACATAAATTGAAGATTTAAAGTCAATAGTTCCACACATAGACTAGAAATATAACTATTAATAAATAAAAACAAAAAATAAAATAAGAAATAAGAAAAATAAAAAAAAATCAAATAACTAAACAAAAAGAAAAGAAGAAAGTTCAATCTAAAGTTTCTATAACTACTACTAATATGTTTATAAAAAAAAAAAAACTACTACTAATATTGATAGTAAACTAGTTCTCAGTGCCAAAAACTTGTTGCGAACTCGGCAAGTGTACTGGTTGTACATGCAATAATGTCATGAGAAAGAGCATCATTCCCACAAGGATTAGTATTTCAATCACCAATTCGCTATTTTATTTAAGTTGGATGAATCTAAATAATAAGATTGGTTGTGCAAATAGTAACTAAAGTTAATTAAAACAAAATAAGAATAGATTAATATAAAATAAGAAAAAAATTAAGAAAGCAAACAAGAACACAAAGACTAGGGGTGACAATTTTTAACACGACCCGCTAACACAACAAAAAAAATTTGTGTTCAGATAGACTCGTTTTCAAATTTGTATCGTGATTATGTTGGCAAAAACTAACACAAACTCAAAATTAACTCGCTTTAATTTTCTTACAGGTTATTTGTGTTGTGTCATGTAGTAAACAAGTTATTCGTGTCTTATCATGTCGTATCAACCTATATAATAAGTAACACGTTTTAAGGTTGACAGGTTATTCATATCATATCATGTCATGTTAACATGCATACTAAGTTATACACTTTAAGGTTGCATATTATTCGTGTCATGTCGTGTCAACCCACAAAATAAGTGGATCATGTTCAAGTCAAAAGTTTTAACCTAGTTGAATTAATGTCAGTTTCGTGTTGAGTGTATCCACGTTCGTGTCGAATTCATGTTGTGTCGTGTCAATCCGAATTGCCACCCCAAAAGACCAAATAAAGAGTTATCAAGAATGAGTGGTTAAGGTTTTGATTTTCTCCAGTTTTCACTTGTGTAACTTAATTTATATTCTCAATTGATTCCCTTTCAGTATCGCCAATCAATTCACACAATTAGTTAATACCCAAATTCTTGGTATCCTGACCCTTTACTCCATTCCAAGAAACCTAATATCTTAGCATCTCTTAGAAGGATTTAAGCATTACAAACAGAGAATTATCAAGTTTACATATTTTCATATGTCTATTCCTAGAATCATACATATTCCTATGGTGAAATTATCAGATCCAGTTCATATAACAACATTTCTATTGTCATACATAAACCCTAGATTAATCCACAAGAAGGAGACTCATGGAAGCATCATGCATAAAATAATTCAATTAATATTCAAAGGAAATATTATATTGTAACATCCCGAGCGCTGACTAGGGCGGGGAGTGATTGTCGGTGCAAAGAGGCACGGACAAGGAGCGGCTCCTGACAGGCTTCCAGCGTGGGGGTTACATGCATGGATGAATTGAATCGACACCTGAAATAGAGGGATTCCAAATACTGTACAGATGTGAGACTGAACAGTTTGAAATAGCTTATAAGAATTAATTGGTACTACCTATACTAACAAGATGCATCTTCTTTTCGGTAGCCCGGAACAGAAGAACTCCACAGTTAAGCGTGCTTGACTTGGAGCAATTCTGGGATGGGTGACCTCCTGGGAAAACTTCCCAGGAAGTGTGCGAGTGAGGAAAAAGCACACCGAAAAGTCTCGTGTTAGTATGTGGGGATAGTCGTTGATTCTTGAAGCGGCCGAACGTTACACATTCCATTGTCTACTGGCTTGTTTTAAGCCATATAGTGATTTGTTAAGTTTCCATGCTTGTGACTTGTTGGAGATGTCAAATCCTTGAGGTACTGTCATGTAAACGTCTTCATGGAGATCTCCATGAAGAAATGCGTTGTTGACATAGCGGCCGAACGTTACACATTCCATTGTCTACTGGCTTGTTTTAAGCCATATAGTGATTTGTTAAGTTTCCATACTTGTGACTTGTTGGAGCTGTCAAATCCTTGAGGTACTGTCATGTAAACTTCTTCATGGAGATCTCCATGAAGAAATGCGTTGTTGACATCCATCTATTCTAAATGCCATCCCTGTGCAGAAACAATGGACAGTAACACTCGGATTGTTGTAATCTTGGCTACTGGAGAAAAGGTGTCAAAGTAATCCACACCTTCAAGTTGAGTATACCCTTTTGCAACTAAATGAGCTTTGTGTCTCTCAACTGTTCCATCAGCTTTTATTTTTGTCTTATAAACCCATTTACATCCAATGGGTTGTTTTCCCTTAGGCAGATCAACTAGGGACCATGTTCCATTTTTCTCAAGAGCTTTGATTTCAGCTTGCATAGCATCTTTCCAGCAATCATGTTTGATTTCTTCAGCATATGTTTTAGGTTTGACAGTAGAGCTACTGGTTAGACAGAAATTTTTGTAGGTGGGTGCACAATGTTTATAAGATAACACAGATGATAAAGGATGGTTAGTGGAAGAAGGTTCAAAGTGAAAAGAGGAAAATGAGTATGGAGAAATACCTGAGTTGGATGTAATTGCAGCGAGGGGTGAAAGTGGGCTGGGTTGGGCCAAGCTTTGCCCTGAAAAGCCCAAGCCTACGTCAAAAAACTTCAATTTGGCCTGGCCCAAGCCTATTATAAGTCTAACTATTAGCCTGGTTTGGCCCGTTTATAAAAAAACAAATGGTCTGCCTTGGCCCGTTAGCCTGTTAATTTTTAACTTCCAAGCAGAACCATGAATCAACTTTACAAAGTACTCAAATTCAGTTGTTACACCAAAAATCATAATTTCAACGTCTAAACAGAATCATGAATCATAGAAAAACTCATCACAATCTGTATTTAAGTAACTCTCGAAAGAAAAATGCTCAAATTAAATAACATATATTTTATCAGATCCAATAAATAAATTTATACTATGTAAATTAAAATAACTACATGAATCCAACATATAAATCATGATGCTTGTAGTAAGTATAACACTCCCAAAAATCTTTTAATATATTCATATATTCAATCTAACATGTTGAGATGTTGGTCCTTCCTACATAAGAAATAAAATAAGATTTCTATTAAAATATAATCGAATATAATTAAGTTAAAAATAATTGCAATTGATTAAATTTATATCTTTTATTTTTTCTTCAAAACATACTTACTCTATTTTATTTTATTTAAAATAAATAGTACAATATAGGTCGGCATGTAGCTTATAGGCTCGGTTTTTTGAAATTGGGCCTACAACCTTTTTATTAAACAGGCTTTTTTAAGGCCCAAGCCCGGCCTATTATACAAAATATACTAGGTCAGATCTGGCCCGATGTAGGCCGAGCTATAGGGCCCTGTAGGCCGGTCCGACCCAGTTTTACCGCTAGTTGCAGCTACATCGGATAAAGAACAATGGTATTCCTCTAAATACTTGAGTGTACTGCGAATTCTGGATGATTTTCTAACAGGATGATTATCTGTATGCTGTGCTATGATTGTGGAATCGGGGTTTTCTTGGTTGGTATTTTGATCAATGGGAATTTGAGTCAGAGATGGAGTAGGTATAAGGGGTTCCCAAATATTATTTTGTTCAAAAGAAGAACAAGAAGATGATGCAGGTGGAGTAATGGAAGTTTTATTTGAAAAGGGAAATATGGATTCAAAAAGAAATGACATTTCTAGATACAATAATTGTTCTGGAATGAATATCAAAAAGTATAAAGCCTTTGGTACCTGGTTTGATTCCCAAGAAGATAGTTTTGTGAGCTCTACTGGTGAATTTTGTTCGATGGTTAGGTAAGGTTGAGGCGTAGGCTAGACATCCAAATATTTTTAGGTGCACAAATGTTGGTGGTTCCTTGTATAACAATTCATAAGGAGTTTTATTATTAATGACAGGAGATGTTATCCTGTTAAGAAAGTGAACAACATTGGTAATGGTATAACACCATAAATGTTTTGGTAGATTTGCTTGAAAATAAAGAGCTCTAGCTATGTTTAATATGTGTCGATGTTTTCTTTCAACCACTCCATTTTGTTGTGATGTTTCAACACAAGATGTTTGATGGAGGATACCTTTTGATGAAAAGAAAGAATGCATCATAAATTCTGCCCCATTGTCTGTTCGAAAACATTTAATTTTGTTGTGAAATTGATTCTCATCTAAGGCAGTGAAGTTTTGAATGTGTCCATATGTTTCAGATTTATTTTTCATTATGATGACCCATGTGAATCTTGAGTATTCATCAACTAATGTAAGGAAATATCTGAATCTATTAATATAAGGAGTAGAATAGGGTCCCCAAATATCTCCATGTATAAGATCAAAAGAATTGAAAGATTTATTTGAAATAATTGGAAATGGCAATCTTTTCTGTTTTGAGAATTGACATATATCACAGGGAGAAATCTTATTACATGTAATAGAAGGAAAGAAATGGGACATATTCTCCATTGTTGAGTGTGAGGTGTGACCAAGTCTTACATGCCAGAGGAAGGAAGTATCTTTATTTGTGTTGCAGCAAAGGCTGGCTTTCTGGGACATATCTTTATTTATGATGTACGAAAGGGTGGAATTCTGCAGTTCAAGTATGTAGAGACCATCCATCCGCTTAGCTGAACCAATCTTCCTCATGGTTTGGTCCTGGTTAATAGAACAAGTTCCATTATGAAAAACAAGGTAGCATTTTAGATCATGGGTTAATTGAGATACTGAAATGAGATTTACTTTGAATTGGGGAACATATAGAACATTATGTAAAGTAAGATCATTTGAAAGAAGAACAGTCCCAGCATGATTAGCATGAACTGTAATGCCATTTGGAAGGTTGATAAAAATAGGTTTTATTTTGTGCAAGGAATTGAAAGAAGATTTCATATGAGTAATATGATCCGTAGCTCCAGTGTCAATGATCCATTGTGAGGTACGGTTACCTGATGTATCTGAATTAAGTGCTGACACTTGAACCAGCTTAGATGTATGGACTGATTGGCTACTGATTGGGTCATTGATCTTCGACTGTTGAAGAAGATCTAGCAAGCCTTGATACTATTCTTTTTTTTTTTTTTTTTGGTAAATACATGGGGCATTGCCCCACGATTGATACTATTCTTTGGATGGAGTCATTTGTGAATCATAATCTTGATTAGCTTCTTGAAATTGCTGATTTCCTTCTTCATTAACAACTGTTGTGTTCATCATGTATGCATTTCTAGTTTTGAATCCAGGAGGAAATCCATGCTTAAGTTAGCATGTTTCGATTGTATGATTCGGCTTTCCACAATGAGTACATAGCCTTCCCATATTGCCTCGACCTCTTCCAATTGGTGGACGAGAATTTCTTTCTGACCAATAGCTCTACTGTCGAACCCAAAACATATGCTGAAGCAATCAAACATGAAGAAACTAATAGTGTAGAATTTGTACTTTACTTTAAGCTTTTACATTGTAGTACAGATATCTGATATGTTGTATAAATATCGGTAGATGTACTTCATTTTCATTCATTGAGAAATACATAATGGTTATTCTTTCTTTTCGTATACTTGTAAGATGGTATCAGAGCTCTCATAGAGCTCTGGTATCTTTTTCGCCTTTCTTGTTCTTTCTTGTTTTACAAACACAAGTGATTCTTTTCTTCTTTCGCTGCGTTTCAATGGCGAATCAGATACCAGACCACCTAACGAATCGAGGAAATGTATTCTTTCTGCATCCAAGTGAAAATCCAGCCTTGGTATTGGTTTCTCCCCCATTGAATGGTAAGAATTTCCATACATGGGTGAGAGCAATGCGCATGGCCTTGTTGTCCAAAAATAAGTTGTCCTTGGCAGTATAGTAGCTCCTCAACCAACAGATCCTCTCTTTTTAGCATGGGAGAGGTGCAATATGATGGTGTTATCATGGATCCATCGATCCATATCTGAAAACATAGCACAATCAATCTTGTTGATCGATAATGCAGCAACAGCTTGGAGGGAACTTCGTGAAAGATTTGCTCAAGCTGACGTATTCGAAATAGCAGAATTGCAAGAAGATATCTTTAAAATGCAACAAGGTGACAGGTCAGTTACCGATTATTTTACTCAGTTGAATATATTATGGGATGAATTTGATGGATTACAGCCAATACCGAGATGTACATGTCAGCCTGCATGTAATTGTGCTGCTACTACTCATTCAAGAAATATACGAGAAAGAGACCAAACCATACGTTTCTTGAGAGGTCTTAATGATCAATACCTTTAGGCTTTGTTTGGGAGTTTGAAGGGGAAGGAAAGGAAGGGGATCCAAGGGGGAGGGAGGGGAAGGAAGGGAAGGAAATTGGAGGGTATTCCCTCCCCTTGTTTGGGAGTTAAAAAATGACAAGAAGGAAAATGGAGGATTAATGACATATTTTTACCATTATACCCATTTTTAAAATTAATATAATTATTATATTTTACAAACTAAATTAAATTTAAAACTATAACAAAATTATTTATGTTCTTTTCACAATATTATAAAGTTAATATTTCTTATGATATTTCTACGATGCAAGCTACGGAAATTGTCACAATTTTTTTTCGTCAGAATACTCTTCGTCGAAAAGCGACGAAAATTTTTCTCCAATGAAAATTTGTACCAAAATAAATTTTCTATCGAAATTTAGTTTCTGACAAAAGTTTTGACGAAAATGATTTCCTCCATGAAATGCTTTAAATGAAAAAAAATATTTCGTTAAAAATTTTGACGGAATGTTTTTCGTTCAAAATTTCGGTGGAAATATGTTCTGAAGAAATTGTCGGAAATTGTTTTGTCAAATATTTTGAGGGAAATGTTTCATTTAAAACTTTCGACGAAATTTAGATTCTGTAAAGAATTTTGGCAGAATATTTTTTCCGTCAAATATTTTAATCGAAATATTTTTCGTCAAATTTTTTTACAAAAAAATTTTCTGCTGAGATTTTTTGACATAAATGTGTTCGGTTGAGAATTTTGATGGAAATTTTTTTATCAAAAAATTTGACGAAAATATTTTCTATCGAAAATTTTCGATGAAAATGTGTTTCCTTAAATATTCAATTGAAAGTTTTTGTCAAAAAATTTAGTGAAAATATTTCCGTCGAAAACTTTTGACGGAATGTAAATTCTGCAAATAATTTTGATGAAATTTTTTTCCAGCAAAAATTTTCGATCAAAATGTGTTGCATTGAAAATTTTGATGGAAATATTTTTTGTCAAAAATTTCGATTAATATGTTTTTTTATAAAATATTTTGACGAAATTTAGACTTTGTAAAGAATTTTGACAAAAATCTTTTGCAGAAATGTTTAGTCTCAAATTTTGATGGAAATACTTTCCGTAAAAAATTTAGATGTAATTATTTTACGTCAAAACTTTTCGGTAGAGATGTGTTTCGTCAAATTTTGGACGAAAATATTTTAATTGAAAGTTTCAACGGAATTTAGATTCGTTAATAGTTTTGACTGAATTCTTTCCAGTAAAAAATTTATGTCAGTGATTATGAGAAAATCTTGTTTCGTCTTTTGTTTTAACGAAATTTTTTTGACGTATGTGATTTTTATCAAAAATTTCATCACTATTTTTGACGAAATATTTTTTGTCGATAAATTTTGTTGGTATTTGAGACTTTTCTAATAATGTCACGTTTAACAATGATTCACATTTATGTAATTTTTACATTTTAATGCTAAGGGTAGATAAGTAATTTTTAACATTTCCCTCCTCAAACCCCCCAAATTGGGGGAACTTTAATTTTAGGAAGAATGAGGGTTTTGGAGGATTTAGTAAAAACTCTCAATTCCTTCCTCTCCTTTTTTTAAACTCACAAACAAGGGGAGGGCTTACTAAAACCCTCATTTTCCTTTCCTTCCCCTCCTAAAACCAACTCCCAAACAAAGCTAGGCTTTGTTTGGGAGTTTGGAGGGGAAGGGAGGGGAAGGAAGGGAAGGAAATTGGAGGATATTCCCTTTCCTTGTTTGGGAGTTAAAAAAATGGCAAGGGAGGAAAATGGAGGGTTAATGAGATATTTTTACCATTTTACAACTTTTTAAAATTAATATAATTATTATATTTTACAAACTAAATTAAATTTAAAATTTCTAACAAAATTATTTATGTACTTTTCACAATATTAAAAAAGATAATATTTTTTATGAAATTTCTACGCTGCAAGCTACGAAAATTGTCACAAAATTTTTTTGTCAGAATACTCTTCGTCGAAAAGTGACGGAAATTTTTCTCCGATGAAAATTTTTACAAAACTAAATTTTCTATCGAAATTTAGTTTCTGGCAAAAGTTTTGACAAAAATGATTTCCTCCATGAAATGCTTTAAACGAAAAAAAATATTTTGTCAAAGATTTTGACGAAATGTTTTTCGTTCAAAATTTCGATAGAAATGTGTTCGGATTTGACGGAAATTGTTTTGTCAAATATTTTGAGGGAAATGTTTCATTCGAAACTTTCGACAAAATTTAGATTCTGTACAGATTTTTGACAGAATATCTTTTCCGTCAAACATTTTAATCGAAATATTTTTCTTCAATTTTTTTTACGGAAAAATTTTCTGTTGAGATTTTTTGACAGAAATGTGTTCCGTTGAAAATTTTGATGGAAAATTTTTTGGACGTAATTGTTTTACGTCGAAACTTTTCGGTGGAGATGTGTTTCGTCAAATTTTGGATGAAAATATTTTCGTTTAAAGTTTCAACGAAATTTAGATTCGTCAATAGTTTTGACTGAATTCTTTCCCGTAAAAAATTTATGTCTTTGATTATGACAAAATCTTGTTTCGTCTTTAGTTTTGACGAAAAAAATTTGACGTATGTGATTTTCATAAAAAAATTCATCACTATTTTTGACAAAATATTTTTCGTCGATAAATTTTGTTGGTAGTTGAGACTTTTCTAATAATGTCACGTTTAAAAATGATTCACATTTATGTAGTTTTTACATTTTAATGCTAAGGGTAGATAAGTAATTTTTTATATTTCCCCCCTCAAACCCCCCAAATTGGGGGAACTTTAATTTTAGGAAGAATGAGGTTTTTGGAGGGTTTAGTAAAAATCCTCAATTCCTTCCCCTCCTTTTTTTAAACTCACAAACAAGGGGAGGGCTTACTAAAACCCTCCCTTTCCTTTCCTTCCCCTCCTAGATCCAACTCCCAAACAAAGCTTTAAGTACGTTCCCAGATTATGCTAACAGATCCCCTACCTAATATGAATAGAGTTTTCTCTTTGATTTGTCAGCAAGAAAGACAGATCAATATATCTCCAATTGAAGTGCAGAGCTTTGCAAATGCTTTTCAGAATAATAGCAGAAATGGAAATTCTACTAGAGAAAGAAATTTCAACAGAGATGTAAATTTCAATTCAGAAAGGAATTTCAATCCAGAAAGAAAGAATAACCGTTCTGTATTTCTCAATGAATGAAAATGAAGTACATCTACCAATATTTATACAACATATCAGATATCTGTACTACAATGTAAAAGTTTAAAGTAGAGTACAAATCCTACACTATTAGTTTCTTCAGTTCCAACTTACATAACAGATAATTGTCAATAACATATAAGTGTCACTTCAGAAACTTTACGGTGTATTATTAAATAAAAGTTTTTTTTTTTTTCAAATAAACATTGGCGACATTCCATTTATTTTTAGATTTTTAATTTTTTGTCATCACATCGTGATCCCGTTACTACAAACAGATATCCACATATATCCTCCTCGTGACAGGTCATGCAACTTAAAATGATGAATCTTGGAAGATTTTGAAGAAACAATTAAAACCCATCACTGAAGAAAATCTCCCAAATAAAAGGGTTACACCGAAATCTTTTTCAGTTTCCAAACATATCCATAGGACTGATTATTATCTGAAGGGCTATCTTTGATTCTCTTTACATCGTGTATCAACGTGTGTACACCAAATTTAATGGAAATTCTCTTGGACCGGTTGAAATTAGACTTTAACTTCTCGTCACTCTGGTGGTAGGTAAGCATCTTCAAAGATTCAAGGAGATAAATAAAAGAAGCTCGCTACATGAAGGATGTCGATGGATTATTAATGTGTGTATGGGTTAACATTTTTGAATGAAGTGTTAGAATTGAATATCCACACAGATACAAAAGACAACTACAGAAATATCTATGAAAGTTTTTTCTATGAAAACTTGCTTACTTGCACTTACTCTCGTTCTCTTGATTTACATCTCATACAAACTATCAACAACTATTTATAAGATATAAAACTGACAAACATAACTTCACACATAACACCCTCGTTACTTTATAACTGACATAACTGACTCATTACTTTATAACTGACATAACTGACTCATTAATATTCTAACTGACATTTAAAATTTATCCCAACATTAAGAACTTTAAAGCAACTTCAGATTAAAAGTGCAGTTGTCTGTTACATCATTTGATTATAAGTGTTTCTGAATGTGGATACTGAACAATTTATTTTCAACACAACTCAATTTTAAATACTTTTAAAGGGTGTTGCCTTTCTGTGTTATTTGTTTATGCAAGTTTATTTCATCGGCGATTTCGTTATTAAGTGAAAAAGAGGAAAATTGTTTGCCATTGGCAGCTTTATGCAACGTTTCTTAATATCACCTTGTTATGTTATTGTTTTGCATGACCAACCATGGCTGAACGTAGCATAGTGCTGCAACCAAAATAAAACCGGTACCAAAATAAAGAGAGTACCATAGCACTTTAGCAGAAAAAGTAGACAGAACAATGGACTTTTATAAACCTCATCAGACAATGGTTACAGTAGGATCCTCTCCCAACTTGAACCTGATTTGTGGTATGACTCACCCCATTAACACAAACAAACACAAATCACACAAACTTAAATTGCATCTCTTCCTCGTACTCTAAATTTCAGACCCCTAGTTTCAGATTCACCTATCTAACTATGAACAATTTATACAAGCCCCCGTTAACCCCACCAAATAAAATTTATTCATTCCTTTTTCTTGTGGTTTAAGTCACTACACACTACACTTAAAAGGGTGCTTCCTTACTCTATCAACCCCTCCAATTTATAGCTGTTGGAGCGCATATAGCTTCAACTGATAACCTTTTCAACACCTGCGGACATGGGTCTGGCCCAAAGTTGCTGTTTGATACAGTGACTGTGCATCTTGGTTTTCCTGTACATTTCTGTGAAAAATGAAACAATAAAAAAAAAAACAGCTGAAGTTAACTCTATTCCAAAGAAACACTTGCTAAAAGTTAATGTGGTAGGTTGTGAAATAAAGGGTATGGTAGAGTACCTTCTCTAAAATGGCATGGGATGCGGGGGAATGGCAAGCTCCTTGCACATAATTCCCACAAGTTCCGAAAGGTGTTCCAAAGCTTGCAAATTTAATGGAAGAGATGGTCTGGCCAGGGTTACAATGCAAGTGAACCTTTGGTGGATGGAACTCTTCTGACTTACCATAGCTCTCAATGTGCCAGTTCTTAATATTTGGGTGGTACTCTGACACATCAGCACAGACACTGCTCACTGATCTCTTTGCAAGTGAAATTTTTGAAGGATCTCCCCCAAGTTCCTCGAAAATAACCAATAGATTTTGAGTTGGCTTCAACCAAGATCGAGGAACATGGTACCTGAAACATTTTGTACAAAGTGTAAGATATAAGTTCAAATACTACTTTGTGAGTGTGTGCCCCTGCTTTTTGTACAAAGTGTGATATAAGATATTTTGTGCCTGAGTGAGCCTTGCATATTGAATTTCACAATGATAGTAGTTGCAGAAGCTACAATGTTAGCAATGCTTACCATCGCTGGGTTGGTTGGCCACAACCAAATTGGCACTTTGTAGGTTTAAATGAACCAGCATAGTTGCAATCATTGCAATTACCAGTAGCAAATGCAGTCCAGTATCTTCCAATACTCTGTCCATTAATCCATATTTGACCTTTACCCATACCCTCCATATCTATTGCCAATGGTTCATTTCCTTCAGGAGCATTGAAATAAGTCTGCACACATTTTACACATAAACTTTATTTGTTCTGAAGCTAATATTTTGTTTTCAGTCAAACGAGGACATTTCTCTTTAGTTTTACCTTATGCCATGTCAATGGTTGATTTCTTTGTACAACTATTGCTGACTGCATCCACTGAACCGAAGATATACCATTTGGAGAGGCAAGATTCACGGCTTCTCCTTTCAGCCCAACCTGTTTAGAAGCATTTCTTAGTAAGGCTTTCTTCTTGAAAGTAAGCCAACTTAAGCATCTCAAGTAACAAACACTATGTAACCTGATAAGTCCATTTCTGCCAGGACAAGTCCCACTTTCCCTGGTCAAGTCCATGGAGTGCAACTGGACCTAGGATTCCTGTGCTCCATGTCTCAAAATGTTCTCCCACATTCTTTGACAACAAAAATCAGAAAAGCTTTTGGTCAATGACATTAGTTATTAGTAGACAAAGAATTGAAAGGTTACCTAGCTACAAGGCTTTCATAATCATAGAAAGGTCAAAAGTCCTGAATGAACTTGAGCACAAAACCAATAACCACTATTTACCAAAACTCAGCAGTTACAGAAAGTAGGATTTTGGAAAGTAAAGGAGCGAAACAAAACTTACAGGAAGTCCGATGGCAACACTGAGCAGAGCTATTCTGTTTGTTCCGGCACGAAGGTTTACCTTGCCGGTATATGTGAATCTCCTATACTCCCTTGTTCCATATGCAGAACCTGGATTGAATCATATATCATGTTTGCTGTTACTAATCAGCTAGACAGGGAACCTAAAAAATTCAAGCAAATTTACATACCAGAAAGTTGACCATTGATGAAAACATGCACAGCATGGCCTGTAGACTGAACAATGAGAGTGGGGATTTCACCTCCACGTAGAAAGGACTCGGAGGAACCTATATCAACACTGCAGAAACATCAAACAAAGACATGAAATAAATTCCAGAATAAGTATATATAAAATTGTTTCTAAATCTTTTTCATTTAGCAGCCGGAACCAGTGTTGGGCTCAAAGTATTCCAAGAGCAAGATAGAGAGAAATCTGAAACACCAAGGAAAATCAGGCTTACCTAGTTATATACCAAAGATAATCACTTGTATCCCGTGTTACATTAATCTGTTCCAGGAGATTAGCAGCAGTGATTGTTGAGCTGTCATCCAGAGAAGAAATATCTTCATCGAAACTCTCCCATGAGAACATCTGAGTATTTGTTGGCAACATTTGCATCTGAGATGTTTGCACTCCAACCTAAAAAGTTTGACTAATTTTCAGTTATTGAATCTTGTTGAACGGACATGTCAAAGGTGAAGAAATTGTGTCCTGGGAAACATAACTAGGATAACTGAATAGAAAATAAGATGGCTTTAAAAATATGTCAGATTATTGTTACATACTTTTGCTGTATTGAAGACAACATTTCTACAATCAGGGAGGATGCTAACAGACCAAGGAGGTAAGTTATAGTGCATATTATTGAACATCACTTTAACAGCGGATTTTGCATCATAGTTTGAGAGAAAAGCAGCACAATCTCCAGATTCCGTAGAGTAAACATGAGCCTGGAAGAGATACATATCCGCTAGGATCAGTAAATATGATAAACACGTGGAAAGCAAAATAACTTTGAACTGAGTTAAAACCTGTTGGGAGGCCCCTAATGAAGTAACAATTGGGTCAGTTGAAATCAAAGCTCGCTCACACATCTTGATAGCCTTATGAAGCTCCTTTAGATGACCATATTTTGGCTGGCTAATCAAACCTGTATTATTGCAGAAGTAGGTCCTTTTAAGTCATCAGTAATATAGTTTGGGGTACTGTTCTGACAACTACATACCAGAAAGTGTAAGCATCGACAAATAATCTCTTTCTTTCAATGTAGTGAAGAGTGATAAACGTTTGGACTTTAGAGTTAAAATTTGTTAAAAACTGTTGAGATATATAAAACCATTAAAAAGCCTTCACCCACCAGCTTAAGCTTTTGGGTTGAATTGGTTCTTTACATGGTATCTGTTGAGATATATAGTTCCACATTGGTTGTATGTGCAACTAATGTGGCCTTTATAAGGCCTTGGTTCAAATCTCACCGCCTCCCACTTTCTTTCAAGTGGAATTTCTTTGTTCACACAGGTAGGTGAGCCTGTGCATTACCATTAAAAATGCCTCACCCACCAGCTTAAGCTTTTGGGTTGAATTGATTCTTTACAAAAACAATTCATGCATATGAAGTTACTAAGAAGACGAACTATTATGGCTAGTAGTTACTTAATTTGCATACCATTACGAGCCAGAATTCTTGAAATACTATAACTGGCATAGAAGGTACAGAAGTTTCAGTTCTCACCATACTCATCTAATGGAGCATCATAGTCATAACTGGTAGTGATGAAAGGACCTCCAGCAGTTCGTCCAAAATTGGTTCCTCCATGATACTAAGGCAAATGCAAGACAACTTAGGCTAGTTACAAGTGTAGGTGCCAACATCATCATTTTTTCAGGTTTTAAATCAGTTTAAGCAAACTAACCATGTAGTAGTTTACAAAGGACCCTCCTCTTGTTACGAATCGAGCAACTGCAAATGCCAAATCCTGGACAGGTCTTTTGTGAATTGGACCACCAAATTCCGTAAACCTTCATATTCAACAGAAAAGTTACGCTGGCTATTCGCTTCTTCATTTCCAATTTTCAGCGTGATAATAAAAAAGCTTACCAGCCACTCCAAGCCTCTGTCCAAAGTGAAGGCTTATAGGGTCTATTGGGAGTAAACTTATCACAATAGAAGCCATTGCACGTGTTTATCTGTTACCCCACAAACCAAACAGGTTAGTTTAGCTACCAGACTTCTAAATTTGGAAGGTTCTCGGAAGAAATGAACTACAACTGGTTAGGTGCTGTACTGTATTTTCAAATTTTTTAGGGGAAAAGTTCACCAATGATCTCGTGGTTTACTTTATGATTTTTTTTTTTATCACATATACTCACCTGGTTTGTAAAAGGGTATATTTTTTTATTACATACCGCCATGTGGTTTTATATTTTTTAGGGAAAAGTTCACCAATGCCCCGATAGTTTTTTTTGTATCATATATGTCCCTGTCTGTGATTTGTAAAAGGTAAAAAAACCGGGCATATGTGAAAAAACATACCCTTTTACAAACCACAGGACATATGTGATACAAAAAAAACCAGAGGGGCATAAGTAATTCTGGAGTAAATCACAGGGTATTGGTGAACTTTTTCCTATTTAATATAAAGCACAAGGACATATGTGATAAAAAAAATCACAAGGGCATAGATGATTCTAAAGCAAAGCAGAGCGACATTAGTGAATTTTTTTTCTTTTTTTAATGTTAAGTCTCTGAAAATTAAAATAATATAATTGAGTAACCAAAACGAAAATCCAAGACATGTTAATGGTGTATTAGAGGATTACATTTCATATTACTCAACTTTCAAGATGAAGAGCGAGGATACTCACCACTGGATCTGGCGCATCATCTTCCTTACACATCACCCAAGGGACTCCAGTTCCCATCTCTAAAGCCATTTTTGCAGCCCAATTCACATAATTTTGGCCAGCAGCTCCAAGTAACTTACTCTGTGCTCCATACTCATTCTCAATCTGAAACAAACACATGGTGCATGTATCATTAATATAACTACAGATCTAGAGTTAAAAGTTTATAGCCACTAGTAACCAAGGGTCATGACAATTTCTCTTACAACAGCTGTTAAATATACCCTTAATAATTGAATGAAAATTGGTAGCTTTTAAAATACAGAAAGAAGAGAATAAGCAATGTAGATTAAATGCTGAAGAAAGACCCCATGTGTTTACCTGAGAGAGTATGATGGGGCCACCCTGGGATTCAAAGAGGTGCTCACTCTTCATCATTCCCACAATCTTCTCAGTGAACACTTGCATCGCCCTCTGCAACACAATTCAAGGGTCATCAATAAAACAACTTCAAAATCTATTTAAAAATGATTTTGGACATATAATCTAATATTTGAGACCTTGAAAGGTTCATTGTCTGTCCTAAAGCTTATGCCCGGAACATACTTCAGCCAAACAGGAAATCCTCTGCACATAACAGAAATAGTTTGAATAAATAATCACTGAACAATAAAAGAAATACCTCATAAGACCTAAACATGGAGTTATAAATAAACAGCCAATTTAATGTTGGGATAATTTTTAAATGTCCCCTTTTTATTAATGAATCAGTTATGTCAGATTATTTGTTAGAATTGAGTATCCGCACAGATCAAGAGAAAAAAGAGAAAGAGCAGTAAAGTAAGCATAGAAAAGAAAAGTTTTTTTGTAGATACACGAGTATGGTTGTCTCTTGAATCTGTGTGGATACTCAATTCTAACATTTAAGCAATGATTATATAAACTAAATGAAAGAGAATTCTTAGTCAGAAAATGAGGAAGAAGATAGTAAGAAATAGAAGGTACCCAAAATTCCATTCTGCACAGACATAAGGTCCAATGCGGAGATGAGCATAGAGCCCAGCTTTCTGTATTGTCTTTATGAATCTCACCAGATCATTACTTCCTTCAAAATTGTACTGAATTGAATTGCATGCATACAGAACACATTGAAGAATACAGCACAAATCAGAGAGAAACTCAGGTTGAAAACACAGGACAAAACAAAATAAGGAATTAATAGAAGAGAGTGAAGTACATTGCCAGGAGAAGGCTCGTGAACATTCCAGAAGACATAGGTATCAATCACATCTAGACCTCCCTCTTTTGCCTTCAGAATCAGATCTTCCCACATCTGCACAGAAATCATTTTTCTCAAGAAAATCAGAAACAACACTTAAATTAAGATCCATTTTTTGTTCCCTTTGAAGGAGTATGATAAATGGGAACAAGAAGAAGAAGAAGCTTACATCAGGGGTACTTCTAGGATAATGTATGGAACCAGAAAAAAGGATTCTCCTTTGACCATTGATGACGATGGCCTTTCTGTCGTAGGTGACACTAGAGTGAACCAGCTGAGAAACCAAGCAGAAAACCAGGCAAAATGCAAACACCAATTTGGAAAACGACCTAGTTTCCATGTTTTGTTCTAAATGGAAATGTAGTCCAAATCAAATGCAGGAACAGAATCACAGAAACAAGGAAAAATTGGCAGAAGGGGTGGTGTTACACACTTGTGATTTTGGTCTTCTAAGACTGTGTAGATGATGGAATGGTAACAGCAACAAGGTTCAATCCTTGTTGTGAGCACTAATCTTGTTTTGTTCAAGCTCTTATTAGAGCAAACCAATTTATAAGTACTTTGATACAAGCTACAAAAGTACACTGATATCTGTCACTGTCAGACACTGAGTGTGTATGAGTGAGAGAGAGAAGTAAAATTGTGGAAACTTTTTATTGAGTTGTCTGAATACAGTAAAGATAAAAATTGTCGGCAGTGGATTTGCAAACTAGTTCTAGAATGCGTTTAAAACAAAATCTTGTGAATACGAGGTGTCACCTCTTATTTTACTTCCATAATATCTCTGACGTAATCGCTATTATTATTGGAATTTTTGTAGTTTTAACTAAGTTGAATTAATTTCTCATATCGCATCAAATAAAATTATCTTGTACATATAAAAAAATTAAGTCAAGTCTATTAAAGAAAAGAGAAAAAAAATGAATTTCTCTCATTTTATTTTTATATATATCTATGATATAATTTTAAATCATGCATGAGAATATATTTCCTTTAATTAAAACAAAACTTTTAAGAAGGGTAGCAATAAACTATCAAATGACTTTTAAGCAACACTAACGAGTAAAAATATATTTATTATTTAATTTTAATATGTTAAAATCATTATATATTATAAATTAAAAGAAGAATTGGTATATTTTTACGGGGCATAAAATATTTACCACAACAATTTTTTATCACTGTTACAACTAATTTAATCACTGTTAATTTCCTTTAATCTAACAGTTATAATTTATCGAGAATTAATAATTAATTAATTAATATAACACAATAAATGTTATTAATTTCTAATAGTTTATAATCGTTAGATTGACGAAAATAAATGGTGATTAAATTAATTGTAAGAGTGGTAATTTTTTTTGATGGTAAGTGAATTTGTTTCCTATTTTTATTTGCAAAAAAACTTATCTCGGATGACAAAAATTGCACTTTACTTTTTCGCATGAGGATTGAATGAAACTCAATTCATGTGTAAAAAACCATAGTTGTTTGCAACTAAGCATTTAGAACGGGACTGCGATGCATGCATATATACAAGTTGCTGTTAGTTAATTATGGTTCAAATTTAATTTTCCAGAAAATTGAGCCAGGCACCTCCTGAAACCAAGGCAAGCAAATATGCTAGCAGTACAGTACAGAAACTATTGCATGGTTTGACCAGTGAATACCAAAATGACTGAAGGACAATAACGTAAATGGACATATTTATATTTAAATAAAAATGAAAAACAAAAAGTTGAAGGCATTAATGCACCAACATGACAGTGCGTCAGTGCCGATTTCATGTGATCCTTTCCTTTCCTTCCCTCAATACAAAAATCACATTGCTCGGGATTTATTTATTTTTTTAAGAATTAAATTGAGGAAAGAAAAGATTAAAAAAAAAGGAAATAATAAATAAAGACTTACCAATCCCTGAAAATAATAAATAAAGCAAACTTCTCCTCACTCTTTTCGAGAGTATGCGCACAAGTACGCAAGTACTAGCTGTCTCTCTTATTTATTTTAGTTTGGCCACTACCTGTCTATGTGATAATTAAGATTCAAGCAATATACAACACATGGATTCGTCCACCAAAGTTCATTTATTTTCCACTAGATTTGTTTCAAATGTTAAGTACTAAATAAAAGAAAACTATTTCTTTTGAAGAGATTACTTATCTCATATAGTATTATGAGAAGTTCTTTAATATTAAGAGACAATTAAGTAGACACCATCAGTTTTTAGAAAGAAAAAAAAAAAGACATTTTTTTTGAAGTGAATAACACGATAGATCAATCTCATTCAATATAAAAATATCATAACTTCCCTTTTTTATGATATTTAAAACTACATTTAATAATAGAAACAATTGTATTACATTAATTTTATTTAGTTACTTAAATAAATAAAAATAATACTCTTTTAAAATTTTGTGGTTCAAAATTTTTTAATTATTTTTACTTTTATATCTAAAATTTATAGTTTTTGTGACGATACTTGGTATTTGTAGCGTTGAATTAAGTTTCCAATTTATTTATTTTTTCGTGCTTTATTTTATGGGTTTATCATCTATCATTTAACATGACCACAAAAAATTTCCTACACACACAACATTTTGTGGGGTCCGCAGCACAAAAAAAAACTCTGACACGCAAAACGAATCTCTATAACATGACACGATCACTTTTCCTACAACATAACTCTTATAAAAACCTTATTTTATCTACGTTGAAATATATATATAAATCATTAATCTCTATTTTTCCTTTATTTATGTTTCTTTATTCTATCTTAATATCTTTTCTTCTTAAATCATTTGATTGATCAATTCAACAAATAAAGAATCATTATCTAATTAATAATTTATTACAAGAAATACCGAAAACGAATGTGAAATTAACTTCAGTACGTCCGTCGAGTTAACGTTAATTACTTTTGTCGTGGAATAAATTGAAATTCGGTATCCGTGCATCCACCTACAAAGTACATTAATTACGTCACTTTGTCACTGAATTAAGTATTCGATTCTTGATACCATCGTCATTGTCATTTTATTCTTCTAGCTTGGCTATATGAATACTGAATATCTTGGCTAGAGATCATAAAGATAGTTAACCGAATCTCCACTTTTTCAAAAACAGTAAAAAGCGAAAAATAAGAAAAGTTAAAGATGGAGCACTAGTACATGTGCGGGCAGATGATCCTGTAATTTACATCAAATCATAGTTTACGTTATAAACTGTCCATTATGGCTTGAATAGTCACTTTTCATGTGCTCCTAAGTTGTGGTCAATAGAAAGTCACCAAATTTAGCACAATATTGTTGCCTTGTTGGTACCACATGGGCCATGTTTGGTTGTCTCACGGAACCCACCAAGTAGTTCCGCTTCATTAATGGTGTTCCAAATTCTAATGGATCTTAATTACTACATTATTATATAGTTTTTTTTTTTTTGGCCTTTTTTCTCTTAATTTCAGCTTTCTCCAGTGTTCAGCGGCGGGAACAACGGAAGGGGATTAGAATTTGGAACTCAAATGCTGTGGAGCTTTTAGGCATGAGCCTCACACATTCCGCTATATCTTGTTGGTCACACACTTCGAGTCCATTAATGTCTCATTTCCATCATGTAGTTGTTGATTATGGATTTATGTCTATTTGAGCACTGCACTCACCCTAAATTAATGGATGAAATTCTTTTCATTTATCATTTCATTCACAGTTTATCAAACTTTAAGCCACTGATTTATAAAAAAATTCATGAAGATTCTGTGCACAATCTCTATTTGACGATATCCTTCGGGGTCTGTTTTAGGGAAATTTATTCCTGATCCCTTTTTTTTCCTTTTTCTTCTCGCTCTATCTATACTTTTTTCTCTTTTGCGGGACCAAAGTGCGAGAGCTCTAAATTTTCTCTCCTGTTTTGGATGTTATTGATCTATATTTTTGTCTATGAGATAGTACTAAAAATAAAAAGATAATATTAATTTATCAAATGTAATTTTTTTTTTGGTACATGATCAAACGTAATTTTTATTAGCACTTTTAATATGACATATCTTTATGATCTAACAATTTATTGATCAAACTATTAATTCGGTTCGAGCACCGTCAAACTCGTTATAAAAAATTCGAACTCAAGACTTCTAATTAAGAAGAATAAATTACTTATGGGTTTTATGTTTATTATGTTATAGGAAAAGTGATTGTAATGTTATAGAGATTCGTTTTGCGTGCCATATATTTTTTTTAAATGTGTGGGTCCCACAAAATGCTCTGTGTGTAGGAAAATTTGTTGTGTTATGTTAAAGGAGGAAATGAAAATCCATTACTTATTACTTGAACTAATAGTTGTTAAACTTACCCATTAACCTCTCTTCATAATTGGTATAATTATCAATTTAGTAAGTATATTTCTTCTTACTTTAAGAACTCTAGTTCAAACCTTAAATGTAATTGGAATTGGTTTACTTGGTTTAGTTCAAACATTTTTTTTATCTCATATCCCTTATATAGTTGTCCAACTCTATGAAAAACCCTTTTTTTTTATCTCCTCCAATGTTGTATATTTACTATTTTTGTTTTTCAGATTTTAGGAGAAGAGAGTGGCGAACCCTAACCCCCGTAGGTTCGCCCCTGTCCACAGCATATAGCGTTGAGGATTTTCTTATTTTTCATATTTTAAGAGTAAGCAGAAGGTTCTCCGTACCCCCAAGTACGTATACCTCACATTTTGTCGCTGAAAAATAGATGTGGAAGTGACCATTAAATCAGCCAGATCGCAAATTTGGATACCCACTTCACGGTCAACTACAGACAGCCACACCTTAGTGCCGATCTTCTTTTCTTTTGTCCTTTTATGGGATTGAATAAAAATATTTGAAAATATTATTCTTTTCACAAGATAATAAATTGGTCTATCACCGGCACTAATTTGCCAGTGCCAAGATATTTAAGACAAAAAGAATCCTTATTTTATAGTTTTAAGATTCTCCCCATCCAATTATATGTGCATGCTTCATTTCTCGTTCGAATGCGCTTACATGTCTGCGCATGGGAGATGGGACACATCCATTCTCTTTTGTTATTGACACTCTTTTGCCGTACACATCCACTATCTACTGTAGTATTTTATTCTCCATTCGAAATATTTATTATGTTCTAGGATTATCTAATAATCTGGTGTTCTCTCTCATAATATCAAATTTTTCTTTTTTTTTCTTTTTACTCCTATTTTTTTTCCCACTTTTATCATTCAATTTACACTAATGGATCACTAAAAGAATAATGATCCCGAACCATAATAAATAATCTCCTCGTCAACCCCTTGGAATGTGCTTATTTTTGGTACAGAGGGTGTAAAATGTTAACACTCGTCAAAAATTAAAGAATACGAAATATGGGTGAAAATAAATATAAAGATAAGGATAAATATAAAAATATTATTGTTAACAAAACAGTACCTTACAAAGAATAAACATTCTTATTATTTCCTCCTCTGAATAGAGTTTATATATACAAGATGGTATAACAACCATATCATAAGAATAGGCAACAATAATAACTTTATCCTATCTACAAAATACTAACAATCAGATCATATTCAAACTAGCCTATTCTTATCTAATAAAACAATATTTTAAATTCAAAATTTCTTTTCAACACTCCCCCTCAAGTTGGTGCGTGAATGTTTATCATGCCCAACTTGCCAATCAAATCTCCAAAGACTCTCCCTGACACAGCTTTAGTTAACACATCTGCAAGTTGATCTTCAGACTTAACATAGGGAGTTTGAATAATCTTCCCATCCAGCTTTTCTTTGATGAAATGTCTATCCACTTCGACATGTTTTGTTCTATCATGTTGAACTGGATTGTGGGCGATTTCTATTGCAGCTTTATTATCACAATATAGATTCATAGGCTGATCATATCTGATTCCCAGATCATTTAAGATGCTTTTCACCCATAATAACTCACAAATTCCATATGCCAATATTCTGCTTCAGCACTTGACCTTGCTACCACCTTTTATTTCTTGCTTCTCCATGTGACCAAGTTGCCTTCTACAAAGGTAAAGTAACCTGAAGTTGATTGTCTAGTAGTTTTATCACCTGCCCAGTCAGAATCAGTATATCCTTCAACACCAGTCTTGTCATTTTTACAGTATAAGAGGCCTTTTCCTGGTGTACCCTTTAGGTATCTAAGGATACGATAAACTGCATTCATATGTTGTTCACTAGGAGAGTGCATAAATCTGCTTACAATGCTCACATAATAAGCAATGTCAGGTCTAGTATGAGATAAATAAATTAATTTTCCAACTAACCTTTGATATCTGTTCTTATCTGCTTCAACTTGATCTGGGTAAATGGCAAGGGAGTGATTCATCTCCATTGGAGTATCGGTTGGTTTGCAAGCCATCATTCCAGTTTCAGCTAAGAGGTCCAGGATATACTTTCTTTGTGAAAAAAAAATTCCTTGTTTGGATCTTGCAACTTCTATTCCAAGAAAGTATTTTAAATGGCCAAGGTCCTTCATTTCAAATTCAGCAGCCAACCTCTTTTCAAGTAGTTTCATCTCTTCTACATCATCACCTGTTAACACCATATCATCTACATAGACAATGAGTATTGCTACTTTTCCATTACTATGCTTTATGAACAACGTGTGATCTGAATTACTTTGCTTATACCCAAATTTCTTCATTGCCATTGAGAATCTTCCGAACCACGCTCTGGGTGATTGTTTAAGACCATACAAGGCCTTGTTTAGTTTGCAAACCACATTTTCTTTTTTCGGTGCTAGCTTTATTCCTGGTGGGACCTCCATGTAGACTTCTTCTTCTAAATCTCCATTCAAGAAAGCATTCTTGACGTCAAATTGCTTCAATGGCCAATCTCTGTTAGCTGCTATAGATATCAGGATTCGAATTGTGTTGAGTTTAGCTACTGGAGCAAAAGTATCTTGATAGTCAACACCATATTTTTGTGTGTATCCTTTTGCTACGAGTCTTGCTTTGTATCTGTCAATGCTTCCATCAGCCATAAACTTTACAGTGTAAACCCATTTGCATCCGATTGTCTTCTTGCCATTTGGTAATGAAGTTAATTGCCAAGTCTCATTCTTTTGGAGAGCCTCCATTTCAATGTTCATTGCTTGCTTCCATTTAGGATTTTCTAACGCTTCCTGCACACTATTAGGAATACATACAGTGGATAATTGATCAACTGTTAGAGCATATGATCCCAATAATCGGTGAGATGATACATAACTACTAATGGGGTATTTCACTTTTGTTTTCGGATCTGGTTCATATGCTACTCTTGGTATACCTTTATTGGGCCTTTCGGATTTTCTGGTTTGTGGAGCAGGTATTGGAGAATTCAAATGTAGGACAGAATTTACCTCATTAGTGGACTGATGATCTATTTCAGGACTGTCCTCATCAAGTGATTCAGCTATGTGAGGCATGCTTTGTTGAGCTTCTTGAGGAGAACTTTCATTCAAATTACCAGCTGCTTCATTCAGTGGAGGAGAATTTTCATTCAATTGAGCAACTTCAGATGTATTATAAGGGAAACTCGAATTTGTGGGAGGTGGTGAATTAGGATTTGTAGAAGTGGTCAACCAGAGATCTTCGTCTCCAGTATATTTAATCTCCCCCTGAGAAGAAGGAGAGGTGACTCCCCCTGAGTAAAAGGATTCAGATTCTCTAAAGAAGACTTCAAGGGTTACATACATTTTGTGAGTTTTTGGATCATAGCATATGTACCCTTTTTGAAGATCAGAATATCCTACAAAAATGCATTTTCTAGCACAAGGTTCAAGTTTATTTCTGAGAGGTTTTGGATTATGGACATAGGTGGTACAACCGAAGACTCTAGGTTTCAAATTCATTTTGTGAGGGATAGAGAAGAAAGTTTCAAGTTTCTGGTACGGGGTAAGAAAATTAAGGGCACTAGAGGGAGTGCGATTAATTAAGTAAGCAACAGATAGAAGATCTTCACCCCAGTAGGAAGATGGGACATGCCTACCAAATAAAGAGGCTCGCACTATTTCCAACAATTGTCTATTTTTTCTCTCAGCCAATCCATTTTGTTGAGGTAAGTAGGTACAAGAGGTCTGATGTTTTATGCCAGTAGAGGATAAGAATTCAGAAAAAGGTCCATTTTTGTACTCTAATCCATTATCTGATTGAAGGATTTGGATTGAACTGTTAAACTGGGTTTTGACCATACTGTGAAATCTCTTAAAAACATTAAATACTTCATTTTTATTTTTAAGCAGAGAGATCCACACCATGCGAGTACATTCATCAATGAAAGATACATAATAGTAAGAATGAGAAAAAGAGGGGACCTTGGCAGGTCCCCAAACATCAGAATGGACAACTTGAAATGGAATGGTACTTTTATTCATACTGGGATAAAAGGGAATACGATGGCTTTTAGCCATTTCACAAGTAGAGCAATGAAAATCAGAGAAACTACAATTCAAAAATAAGTGTGGAAGTAATTTATGAAGATAACCAAAAGAGAGGTGACCGAGTCTTCTATGCCAGAGCCAAATAGCCGAATGAGATGCTTGAGTAGTAGTAGTAGATGCTCTGCCAGATACACCAGGGTCACAATCCGAGAGTTCAAGAAAGTAGAGGTTGCCATGCCTAACACCATAGCCAAGAATCATTTGGTTCTGGACGTCCTGGAAAATACAAAAGGTAGGCCAAAATATGACAGTGCAATTGAGGTCAGATGTGAGTCTACTAACAGAAAGCAAATTGAAATCAAGGGTAGGCACCACAAGAACAGAGGTAAGAGTGAGTGTAGGGGATAAAACAATACTGCCCTGACCCGTAACATACGCAGACCCACCATTAGCAGTGGTAATATTCTTCTGATTACAAGGGCCACAATTCAATAAGGAAGATGCATCACGGATCATGTGATCAGACGCTCCAGTATCAATAATCCAAGATGAATTCCGAAAGTGAGTAGAGAGAGCAAGAGAGTTACCTAGGATGCCTTCATACACAGCATTAGCACTAGGAGAAGGAGAAGAACGATGAACCTGAGATAGGAGAGCCACAGAATCAGAAGAGGGTCGAGGGAGTCCCATGGTGATGCGTTGCTGATTTTTGTGCCTAACATACGCGTACGTACTTTCAAGATCCAACTTTGGATCCTTCCGAAGAATAACAATGTTGGAGTATGGGGAAGGGATGGTGGATGAAAATACTGGTGACTCGGTGTGGGGGGATTCAGCCATGGAAATGTATAGGGAAAGGACGTCAGAGGTTGGGTTCAGCTATTGATTCACTGTGAAGGGGTTCGATTGGGTTGTTTAGGGAAATAAAATAAAAAAAATCCAGGAAATGGGGTTGGGTTACGGTTGATGAGAGGTTTTGATATTTCTGAGGGAAGAGAGAAGATGAGGTATGGTGTAGTCAGGGAAAAGAAAAATGAAAGGAAGAGAGAGGGACAAGGGGCAAGTGAAGAAAAACAAAGGAAAAAAGAAGAAAGCAACGTGTTCCCAAGATCGAAATACCTGATACCATGTTAACAAAACAGTACCTTACAAAGAATAAACATTCTTATTATTTCCTCCTCTGAATAGAGTTTATATATACAAGATGGTATAACAACCATATCATAAGAATAGGCAACAATAATAACTTTATCCTATCTACAAAATACTAACAATCAGATCATATTCAAACTAGCCTATTCTTATCTAATAAAACAATATTTTAAATTCAAAATTTCTTTTCAACAATTATTTTTTACTATATTTGATAAATGATCTATCAAATATTCAGTGCAACGGGAGCATCAAAAACATTTTCCCTTCGATCATGACAAAGGTTAAAAAAAAAGAACAATAACTTAATAGTTGCCATTATCAAACTATAATACATTCAGCTTAAAAGTACAATTTCCTTTTAATTTTTTAGAAGGGAATATTATTTCATTTTAAAATCAAATCCTGCCACAAATTTTAATAAAACTTTATAATAATACTTGGAAATAAAAAATACTTTTAATTTTACATAAATGTACTAGAGAATTTTCATTGGCAAAAATATATTAACAACGATGAATATGACATTAAAAAAGAACTTTTGAATCTACATGTATGATTTAACATTATAACCCACATTCTTTTTTCAAATATATATATATATATATATATATATATATATATATATATATATATATATATTTATGGGAGGAATCTTTTGACTTAGGTGTAAGACTTAAAAGTCTTACTTCTCATCTCATCTGTTGATTTTTGTCCATCTAACATTTGTCATTTATTTAATACTAATAATTGATTAATTGGTATAACTCAATAAATTTATAACTGTTAGATGAACGAAAATTAATGGTTAAGATAGAGAGTAAGACTTTAAAATTTTACACCATAGTCAAAAGATCTCTTCCCTATATATATATATATATATATATATATATATATATATATATAGAGGTAGGATCCTTTGACACCTCATCTAAGAACCGTTAGATCAAAAAAGATCAATGATTCTGATTTGCACGCATGTGACACCGTTGATCTTTTTTGATCTAACGGCTCTCAGATGAGGTGTCAAACTACAAATTTGACACCGGTGTCAAAGGATCCTACCTCATATATATATAAAGCTCAGATAATTTATGTCTATCCATATATTCCTACTTCCCCATCAGACTCTGATACTAGAACGGGTGCGGAAGACGAAAAGGGGAAGGGAAAAGACAAAGAACAAAAAAAGGAAAGTAAGATGCAGACGCTTAAATGTATGTTAATACATGAATAAGTAATTAAAATGCAGAAAGTAAAGGCATAAAATTAAATTTAAGGTGAGGGTTAGGGTAATTCCACTAGCGTGAAGGAGGAGAAGAGAAAATTTGATTTTACATATATGCAGATTATAAACAAGATTTTATTCAAAACATAAAGATTACAGTTACAAAGATTGAGACCGTTGCAAGAGAGAAGAGAAGAGAAGAACTCAGAAGTACCTCGCACTATCTTTCTCTGATACTCTAGACTCTAGGAAATTGGAAAATTAAAGGATTTTTAGTTTGATGTTCTTGGATTGAAGAAGAAGGTTGAGAAGACTTAAAAGAGAGCTTGGCAGAAGGAGATTTAAACATACCAGCGAGTTCATATGTATTCCCCAAAGTATCATCACCATCATTTAGTTTTATAGCAATATATGTAGAGATAGATCTTGTTGAGATATATAGTCCTACATTGGCTAGATGAACAACTTGTAAAGAACCTTGGGATACACCACCCCAAAAGCTAGCTCTGAGGGTGGGAGTGCCCAAGGTCTTATAAACTCCACATTAGTTGTTCATCCAACCAATGTGGGACTATATATTTCAACACGCCCCCTCATGCAAGAGCCCATTGTGCTTGAAGGGTGGATAATGCAACAGGCCCAGCCTACCTGTGCTAAGAAATTCCACAAGAGAAAGTGGGGGACGGTGAGGCTCTAATACCATGTAAAGAACCTTGGGATACACCATCCTAAGAGTTAGCTTTTGGGGTGGTGTATCCCAAAGTTCTTTACAGATCTATTTATTTTTTTATCAACTGAGTATTACCTTAAGATATCAACGTAAATAAACAACAAATTGTTAGAGATCTTCTTGATCCCCCGTCCAGCATTGGCAAATTTGACTTCCTGCCCTACACACTCAGATACACATAATCTTGGTTATTGATCTTAGTTTGATATAACAGCTCTGATTTATTAGATATTTGAGTCATTAGATGGAAGCAAATCAATAACTAAGATTTAGTATAAAACTTCTTATTCTTATACCGGTATAAGAATATCATGCTATATATATATATATATATATATATATATATATATATATATTATTAGAACGAAAGATTCCAATAAATAAATAAGCGAGATTACAGGATACAACAATATCAAAGAAGCATGGGGGTGGGAGTTTATCAAAAAAAAAAGAAAAAGAAAAAGAAAGAAGCGGTAGCATGGGTCATGAATCTAAAAAAGTATGGTTGATAGATTTGTGGTAGTTGTTGAACACAAGTTTTCTAGATCCGTGTTAGATGTGTGCATGATACAAATTATTAAAAAAAAAAAAAACAATAATTTTTTTTTTTAATAAATCACGGATATCTTTTATATGAGGCATTCTTGTTGGGAATGGATCCAGGATTAAAGCATTAAATCTCTCTCAAAGGTAATATCGAAAAAGATCGAATATATTCTCTCACCCCACATATTCAGTTTTCATGCGCTAAATAAGTTATTATCATTTGGTAAAAAAAGAAACTTTATACTTGACACGTTTTTTTTTGGTAAGCTGACACGTTCTCCATATATAAAAATCATAAAGTAAGCTTTAATTATTTCTGTTCTAAAAAAATTAAGCTGATATTAAGTTGACTTTATAAATGATAAGATACATCAATTTGGTCCTTTAAAAAATTAATATTAATCTAATGAAAAACTACATCAAATTTATCTCTCAATCAAATAAATTTGACGTTCATTTAGTGTTTTAATATCTCGCAATATATATAAAAATGATAATTTAAATATCTTTTTAAAATTGAGAGACTAATATGTTATTTAACTTTCAAATATTAAAGTGATGTTAGCACAAAATTTCACTAATCAAAATGCATGGTTAGTCGAAGAATATATGCATTAAACAATGTTACAAAAGATTGATGAAGACGTGAAACATGATATGTATTAAAATTTTGATAGAAAGAAACTTGTTGTACTTACTATTTGACTTGATTGAACTAATCCAATAATTGAAAAATAAAAAAGTTATTAGAAATGTTGAATAACAAAGGAGAAGTGTGGTAAACTAAAATTCAACAGCGGGGCTGTGAATGGTGCACGAAGTTGCCCTCCATGTGGTTGTGATTGTTTCGTGTGGAGTCCACCACCAATGGTGTCGGTGCGCGTGTCATGCATGATTGTTCGTTGTGACGGAAACCGGTAACGTACACCCTACGCACCTAATCACTCACCGTTCTATGATATGGACGTTAATTACGGCAAAATACTCCGTTATTGTGAAGCGTGAACGGGTCTCGTGACTTTGGCCTCTGGTTATTTTATTTGGAATATTACCACGAGGAAGAGGATATTATATTCGATATGAAGAAATCTCGGGTGCTAGATTCAGAATAGAGACATTACACTTCAGAAAAGAGAGAAAAATATGGCAGAAAAAAAAAAATTTAGCTAACATATAATATTTTTATTCGTGGATGTACTGAATTTTTGGTGCAGCGGTAACACCAAAGATATATTCGACATTGTAACTGTATAAAGGTGTTCCATGCTAACTACACCGTTGCCAATCTCAATATTTGGCTCTTGAATTCCTACACGATTTGCCTCACTAGGCATTGCTGTTTGGTACGAGAATGTGGGATCTGTGAATTCCTTTAAGTGCATCAAACACATCTTGGTATGCGTTCTTAAAATCACAGTCACAGATGACTTTATTTCAATTTATGAAAAAAAAAAAAACGATCTAGTAATACTTATTGTACACAAACAAATATTTATACATATATTATTTAAAGTAGTTACTATAAAATTATAACGTCATAATTTTTTAACATAAATCTTCCAATATTAAAATACACAATATTTTAATAATATTTATGCAAAACTTTATTTTTTGCATAAATATGTACTTTTTTATTTTAAAAAATGTTACAAGTTTCTAGCCAATTTTTTTTTTTTTTGGAGATCTCTAGCCAATTTAAAAGTACACACGCACATGCTATTGAATTATGATTATATTATTAATTTAATTTAAAGCACCATAAAGTTTTTACTAGGTAAAACTTCTAATGATTGATTAGCACATGGATCAAATGACCGTTAAGGAAATGATAGCGACCACTAGTTGCTAGCTAGCTAGTTGAAAATGTCAAGTGTGATCCCACGAACAAGCTTTGAGAAAAAAGAGGCAGTATTGGATTCATTAGTATTTTGTTTTGACTTTTGACCATGTTTGAAGGGACATTTCTTCATCTGTAACACTAGGATAAAATTTAGTGCGTTTTCTTTTTTAGTTCCTCACTGTCCTGTTGCAACTTGCAAGTCTCACCACGCTATGCGACTGAAAATATTTTTAATATTTTTAGGAGAGAAAAATTATATTTGCAACCTCTTTTCACTTATAATCTGGCAAAAGAAAAATTAAAATATTACTATTTTAATAAATAATTACGAATAAATAGCAGTTTCGAAACTATCTACAAATCTATAGCAGTCAGTGGCAAAAAAAGTTAACTTATGAACCGTAAAACTTTAAAAAGGCATAACTTTTGACTCGGGTATCCGAATGAGGTAATTCTTTTTTTGATTCCATATAACTTTTTGAGATCTACGCAATGACATCTTATTTGATATATTTTATCTCTCACAAACACAATTCAAATTTACAATAATTGTATTATATAGTGTATTACAACAAAATTTAAAAAATTATTATTAATAAGAAAAATAAAATAAAGATTAAATTTGTGATTTAAACTCAAAAGTTAATTTGAAAAATCTGTATTAATAAAGAAAATAATTAAATAAATATTCTAAACACTTGGTAGAATATTATATAAACTTGTATATATTTTAATAATTAATAAATAAACTTGTACACTATTTTTTTTTCAAACACTCGGCAGAAGTATATATTTTAATATGACATTAAGTATCCTTATTTATATATGGGTTAATCTACTTTGGTGCCATCTTTATATTATCATTGTTACAAATTTGAATTGTGTTTGTGAGAGATAAAATGTATCAAATGAAATGTCATTGCGTAAATCTCGAAAAGTTATGTGGAATCAAAAAAAGAATTACCTCATTCGGATACCCGAGTCAAAAGTTAGGGCCTTATAAAGTTTTACTGTTAAATTATTAATTTTTTGTGACACGTGTCAACACCAGATGATTTACACCTAATTTAGGCGTTAATGCCTTGGGAGTCACGTCTAATTTGGGCATGAATAGTCACACTCAATATGGGTGTGAATAACTGCACTAAATTCGTAGATAGTTTCGAAACTGCTATATTTCGTAATTATTTATTAAAATAGTAATATATACAAGGAGAAAATTAATTAATATTCTACCAAGTGTGATTATCAACGTTAATAAAAATTAATGAAAATCAACGTTAAGATTTGATTACAAGGAGAAATTTTTTTATAAATATAACCACCTTTTTATAATATCTGAAAATTTGGTACATCACTTATTAAAAAAAAAAACATCTAACAACAGTTACTTTTTTAACGGTTCAAGTTACAATTTTTTTAGAAATATTTCAATGGATTCAAGTTACATGAATCTTACCTCCTTCTCTCCTCTTTCTCTCTCATCTTTTTTAAGTAAAGATATACCTACTACGTGAGCAAAGAAAACATGCTCTACTCGACGATGGACATTGGTCTAATGTGCATATTTCTACGGTGTAATCTGGATTATCTAGAAATTAACAAGTGCCTTTTCGTACATAAAATTCGTGTCTTCTCAGGATTTCTAAAACTTCAGTGATTTCATACTTTTGGCGGGACCATGATGAAATGGCTTTTACTCAGCCGTTGGATGAATTTGTAAACGACGATACAGAATAAGGCTTCCTTAGGGAGGAAGGCGATATGCAGCGCGTCGTGTTTTTTATTTATTTTTCTTGATGGGTGGATGAAACCATCATGATGTCATAAACTGCAATCCTTTTTTCATCATTTAAAAATAAAATAAATTATAATTTATCATTTTAGAACTTATTAATGAGTTTAGTGTGTGTCATTTAAAAGGAGGGTCCTTTTAGATGAATGTAGTGTTTTTTTTAAATTTTTAATTATAAATTTTTTCCTCCACTCTCTCGCTCATAATTTGTTCATGTATCTCTTAAAAGGACACACATTTTTCCCTTTATTAATGTAATAGTAAAAGTTAAATTTACTTACAATTTACATTTTGAATTATTTATTTATCTTTGATTATTATTGACCTAATATTGTTTAATATTTTTGTTAGATACTTTATATATATATATATGTGTGTGATCATATGAATTTATTTATTCAAAATTAAGCTAGATTTTTAATATAAAATGAATGAAGGTATAATTAGAAAATTATAAAAAATATATAATTCATATATGTATTTTACTCTTTAATAAATAATATATATATATATATATATATATATATAAATAAATAAGAGAAAAATATTTCTCAAGTTACTTGAGATATATTTATCTCTGGTCAACTCAAAACTACGTAGTTTTGTTTATTTATTTCCTTATATTAACTTATTTACCTTTAAATGATTATGACTCTCATTTTCTCTCTCTTCTTTTATCACTATTTATCGATCTTTGTACGGTTATGATTGAGTAGTCGGAGGTAAAGTTATCTCAAGCAACTTGAGAAATGATAAACCTTATATATATATATATATATATATATATATATATATATATATATATATATTATTAAAAATTGCATTTTAATTGATATGTTGAGTCATCTATTTCAATAACTCAAAAGTTGTGAGAATTATTATATTTTTTAGAAACTAATTATTAAAAGTCATTAAGATAATTCTTTACAAGAAGAATGACATCTAATGATCTAAATAATTTTTAATGACTTGGATCAATAATATAATATATCTAATAAGCTTGCAGCCCGTTCATCAATGTGAATTGGGCTCCAAGTCATTTGGCACATAACACTTTTAATATGATGACTTGAGTATTACAATTTATCACCATTTACCGATCAGATTCAAATTGACAAATGAGATTGATGAGAGAGAGAAAAAAATTAAAGAGATGATAAGAGTGATAAAGCTAAGTCTGATTTACTGATAATCAAAGAGATGATAAGAGTGATAAAGCTATCTTGATGTGTTGGGCTTCCTCCTTCAATGCTAAGTTCAAGCCCATTGAGGGGTTTTCCAAAAACCCTAAACCCTAGATTGCACCTTCTCTATAGATTCATTAGTTGTGAGTGGAGGTTAGGTTAGAATAAGTAGAAGATTTTTGAGAGAATCTTGAGTGACACTTGAGAGATTTGTGAGCAAAGCCTTGAAATTTGTATTTGAGAGATCTCTAGAAAGAGTTTGAGTAAAATATCTCTAGGAAAGTTTGATTATCACCATTGTTGGAGAGGTTGTGTTAACAACCACTTTGGTGAATCTTGATTCTTTGTACCCATTATTATCATAATATAGTGGACGTTTGAACTGGACTAAGTCCCGTGAATTTTTCCTTCTTCATTGGACAAGGTTTTCCCACGTTAAAATCTTCTTGTGTTCTTTTTCTCTCTATCTCTCTCCCCTTTGTATTTTTTTTTCGCTGCGCTGCCCGACATGGTGAAGTTTAGGCCGAGTTAAGATTGTCGAGATTCGAGATCTAGGATCTTGTCGATTGACTTCCGCAAAAAGGCTTCTTAGCCGAGTTGAGGAAACTAAGTTCCCAACAGTGGTATTAGAGCCCGGGTTTGACGGGTTCTGAGGAAGACGAGATGGAGACCAGTGGCATAACCCATGACAGAGATATGTTCAAGCTAATCGCAGACAATTTCACTTATTGGAGACCGATGATGGAAGATCATCTCTACTGCAAAGATTTACATGAGCCCATTATCCTTGATGAGAGACCGGTAGGCAAAATCAATAAGGAGTGGGAGATCCTAAGTCGTAAGGCAGTAGCTACAATCAGGAAATACATTGACAAAAGTCTCTTTGAGCATGTGTTCGAGTTCACGAACGCGTACGAGTTGTGGACGAACCTGGAGTCCATGATTCAGAAGAAGACTCACAGGAACAAAGCACACCTGGCTCGCCGACTTGTGAAGCTGGAATACAAGGATGACATGAGCATGATTAAACACCTCAACACATACAAAGGTATTGTGAATCAGATGTCTAAAGCCGAGATGAAAATTGATAATGAGATGCAGGCTTTGCTGCTGTTGAGCTCCCTGTCAGAAAGCTGAGATACTCTGGTGGTGACTTTGAGTAATTCGACTCCAGAAGGAAAATTGAAGATGGATGCCCTAACAGATAGTCTCCTGAACGAAGAAGCCAGGAGAAGAGAACGAGGTGTTTCTAACACGTTTGAGGCCAATGTTGCTAAGAATAAAGGGAATCCGACTTCCGGGGTAGAAGTAAAAGCCGGGGTTGAGATCGTGACAGACGAGAAAAGTCTAGAGGCAGATCAAAGCCGAAATATGAGTTGAAGTGCTTCTATTGTGGGAGGCCAGGGCATAAGAAGATAGACTGTAGGACTCTGCAGAATGACGAGAAGAATGACTTTGTGAAGCCGGATCAGATTATTCCCAAGATAAGAGAAGACAAGAGCACCATTGCGGTGACTACCAACTCGGATGCCGAGATACTCCTTCTCGGTGAGGATAATTATTTGAATGTTGCATATGATGACTGCATCTAGATTATTGACTCTGATGCCTTCTTCCATGTTACTCCATACAAATATTTTTTCTCCTCTTATCGAGGTGGTGATTTTGGAGTCATGAAGATGGAAAATCAAGTGACCAAGATTGTTGGTGTCGGTTATGTTACCTTGACCACGGATGTTGGGTGCCGACTTGTGTTGAAAGATGTAAGGCATGTTCCTGACATGTGATTGAACCTAATCTCGGTAGGCAAGCTAGATGATGCCGGGTTAGTGAACTACTTCGGTAGTGGTAGATGGAAGCTGGCCAATGGAAACTTGGTTGTTGCATGAGGTAAGAAGGAAGGTTTCTTATATGTGATGCAAGGAAAGATAAATAGTGGAGAAACCAGTTTTGTTCGAGATGGACATAACTTGGAGCTATTGCACAAGCATCTCGGCCATATGAGTGTGAAAGAGCTCCAAATCCCGAACAAGAAAGGATTATTGACCGAGTTGAAAGGCCAAGCGTTGGAGAGTTGCACGCAATGCCTAGCTGGAAGCAGCATCCGATTTCTTTCATGAAACCGGATCAACCTAGAAGACGCAGATATTCTTGACCTCGTCCATACTGATGCTCGCTCCATGTTGGAGAGATCCCTTGGAGGAACTCAATATTTTATTTCATTCATTG